>PVJN01022422.1:0-33425 GCA_004026805.1 Lasiurus borealis | reverse complement strand
TAACCAAGTTCCTCAATAACATTAGGTCAACTTGATTTATGGTCAGGAAATTGCCTGCCTCCACGTATGCACGAGCCAGCCCAATAGATTGAACTAAATTGTATATTAAATTTTCACTTTCTTCCCCATTTCAGGGTCTTTGCAAAAGTTGCATCAACAAATTTCTGGAAGTATTTGCTTAACAGACATTTCAAAAAAATAAAAACTGTTTAAATGGAAACCTTCTTGATCTAAAAGCAATAATTTAGTTATTAACCAAAATAATAAATAAGAATGTGTTGGCTAAAATAAATATTCTTATTTTTATTCTGTCAAAATAGTTTTTCTTCAATGATATATAGAAAAGTTGACCAAATTTCAGCAAAAATTTCTAGATTTTTACTCATTTTAAGTGTAAATATTCACCCAGGACCTGTGAAAGTTTCTGATCCCTCAAACCTGAGCTTAGCTTTGAATTTGGCAGCAGAATCCCTGGTAACGTAGCAGTGTTCCAGAGGAGCTGAACTTTTATTTATAAATCATTCAAATGGCCATATTCATGCAAAAGAAACAGTGAGGGGCAGCAATGGAATGGAATATATTCATCCCAGCATTGGCCATATTCGCCTGATGATGAAAACAGATCTATTCAACAAACAATTTTCCATAAGGGAAGATTCCTAAATTCAGGGAGAATATAAACAGCTACTTAATAGATATCCTTTCTGAGTTGGCTTTCTATCATGGAGGTTTAACCAACAGTCATGGAGAAAAAATAAAAGACACTTGACTTTGTTGGTTATATAAATTGGGTTATTTTACATAATTAAAATATACTGAGCTTATACAACTCCATGCCTGCAAAAACAAAACAAGATACAAAGCCATAATACTTTGGAAACCATGCTAGGTTACCTTCAAATGCTAAGCCTCACTATATTGACAAGACTACTTGTTTTTGTTTGTTTGTTTTTTTTTAAATATATTTTATTGATTTTTTACAGAGAAGAAGGGAGAGGGATAGAGAGTTAGAAACAAAAATGAGAGAGAGGCATCAATCAGCTGCCTCCTGCACACCCCCTACTGCACTGACCACTATGGGGTAATTTCTGCATTGAGCATCTGCCCCTTGGTGGTCAATGAACCTCATAGCTATCAGTTGACCGGTCGTTTGGTTGACTGGTTGTAACAGTCATTAGGTATGTATGTATGTATATATATTACAGACTGCCTCTAGCTACTTCGGCAACCAAGGTACATGCCCTTGACCGGAATTGAATCTGGGACCTTTCAGCCCTCAGACTGATGATACTCTATCCACTGAGCCAAACCGGTTTCGGCAAGACTACTTGTTTTGATGATATTGTGGGCAGTGGAGAAAGAAAAGGGGAAATCAGGCAATGCCTCAGCCTTTTCTCTGGCTCTAGTTTACTCCAAAGTCCAAATGCCCTTTCTCAGGTTTCCAGGGCAGAACAGAGTCACAGAGGGGCAGCCATTCCCTGACTTCTGATAACTCATGTTATGAACACACCAGAATATTTGCCAGGAAAAAACATAGAAGAATTCAAAGCACCTTGATCTTTGGAATCAGCTACTTGAGTGATTGGCCTGAATTCTTGGCTTCTTTCATGCAGGAGGACCTCTTGGGTATATATGGAGAATGAATGGGGCCATCGTGTTTGGAGGACATGTGATGTATTCTTAAGTGGAGTTGCTGAGTTTTAAAGTGCTTTCTTAAAATGTTGAACTTTCTTATTTCTTTTGATACATAGAACCCTGAAGTAAGGACAAGAATTATTGTTATCACTCTAAAGATTTTTTTAAAAAGACTCAAAGAGGTG
The DNA here is from genome assembly GCA_004026805.1 of Lasiurus borealis. Classification (NCBI taxonomy): domain Eukaryota; kingdom Metazoa; phylum Chordata; class Mammalia; order Chiroptera; family Vespertilionidae; genus Lasiurus; species Lasiurus borealis. Next base: position 31,605 of record PVJN01022422.1, on the reverse strand, counting down.
AAGAGCTCTACACAAGTTTCACACAGTTACTTAGCAAATAAAAAAGTCATCGTAGGGCTCAAAACTAAGTAAATATCTCCATGGATTAAAAAAGAAGAAGAGAAATACACATGTTAGGGCTGAAATCTCTCCAGAAAAGACTAGATTGCTGATCTGAGATTGAAATTTGTTAGTTTGTTAGTTAGCTTGTTTGTTTATTTGTTTGTTTTTAATCTTATGCCAGGATACCAAGGTGGAAATAGGTGTTCCTGGCATCCCGTAGTTGAAGTTGGTTTCCTTTTTAAAAATTTTTTATTTGAAAAACATATAAATTATTTTGAATGCAGCTTGAATGAGCATATTCATCAAATAAATTATAATTCAAAATGAATGCCAAGGTCTTAACATTTAAGTCATTTCTATTGCAATAAGAGATTTAAAATGTAATTTATGTAAAATAATTTATTTGTAAACTAGAGGCCCGGTGCACAAATTCGTGCATGGGTGGGGTCCTTTGGCCTGGCTGGCGATTGAGGCCAATTGGGGTCACCTCACCCAGCCCAGATCCAGGCCAATTGGGGCCGGCTGGCCAGGGGGAGGGACTGAGGGAGGTTGGCTGTGGGAATGCACTGACCACCACAGGGCAATCCCTGCATTGAGCATCTACCCCTTCGTGGTCAATGAACATCATAGCGACCAGTTGACCGGTCATTTGGTTGACTGGTTGTAACAGTCGTTAGGTATGTATGTATGTATATATATTACAGACTGCCTCTAGCTACTTCAGCAAGCTAAAGTAAACCTCTTCAACCAATGGGAACTACCCACCATGTTAGCAGAGTGAAATGATTTTAAATGTAGACAATGATTACAGAGGTTCATGAGGGTCAGATAGCCCAGGATAGCTTTAATCATAAGTGGGTCCCTTCAGAAAAATGATAAGCTTCCATTTAAATATCCCATGTACACATAAGAATAACTATTTTTACTTAAGAAGTTGGAGTAGGACTCAAAAATAGGATACATATCTCCATGGAAGCCTCTAGGAAGAGAAGCAGGCAGGGATGGCTAGGAGTTGGATTCAAAAGTACTGCACTCATTGCGGCAGTGGTAGGCAGGGGGGGGAGGGGGGCCAGGGGGAGTAGACACAACGGGTCTGGAAAACAGACTCCCTGCTTGAACCTGTGGCAATTATGGACTGAGATCAGCTCGCCCATCTAACAGAGAAGCTGAAAAAGCTGAAAAGAAATAACATGATGAGGCACTGACAGCTGGCTCAGATTGAAGATTCTCAGAGACATAGAGGAACTTTATGAAAAATGTTGAGAGAGTAAGAAAGAAAAGCAGGCAGAAGTGAAAAAGAAATAGGTGAAGAAAGAAATAATTAAACATCCTAAAAGTTAAAAAAAAAAGTGACATTGAGATAAAAGGAAATTTGCAGGGACTGAGATCTATGGTTAAAGAGATACTTCATGAATGGGAAATGGGAACCGAGGAATTCACAAAGGGCATCAGAAAGGGGATGTCAGGGAGAATGTTCTCACATCTCCATGCCAGTTGCCCATGTATTGCCTGTTAGTTCCATATGCAGTCTTCAGTACGTGTTCTTTGAAAGTGAGCTTGATGTTGAGCTTTCTCAGTAGAGGGCACTGCAGGCGCATGGAGTTGGAGAAGGTCAGCAGTGTGATGAGAGCACCCACCAAGAATGCAAAATCTACCACCAACCTTGAGCTTGACAGTAACCTCTTCCAGGCCCTTTAACCAAGGAAACCGGAGCCCTTAAGGCTTCCTGTCAGCACCAGAGGCCTCCGACAGGCAGTGCATCCTCATCCTCCGCTCCATCTTCAGATGCCCAGGCAGTCCACCGGCACCCCATACGGTTCCAGAACAGCTGCCATTGGGTTCTCATCACCCGCTCCCTGCCTGCTCTCTGGAGGGTGTCGTCCTGCTTGCCCACTGACTACAGATCACGTCTGGCCACTCCGCAGACTTCTCTGCTCTCCAGTGACTGAACTAAACCTCCTGCACGTGAAACCTTCCCAGTCCTTCCTTGGGCACTCTCTCTCAGCACTAGCAACCCATAGAATTTCCAAATAGCTTATACTTATTTTCTCAAATTTAATAATTCTTTATTTATATTTACTTCACCTGTTTAAAGGAGTGTGTGGTTTCTGTATTTTGATGCCTGGACTGACCAGCAGACCCTAAGAAATAGATGAACGATGACTCTGACTATGGTTCACCATGAAAGAAAGGACTAAGGGACAACCTGGCTAAAGGAACCAGACAGCCTCTATCGCCTGCCTCCTTAGGCTTTTATTGTAATGGGAGGTTGAGATAAAGTTTATCTTTTAGATACAATCAGCAGGGTAAGTAATCTTGGGGGGAAACATGTGTCTGTAGTGTCTATTAAGCAAGGACAACTAAAGATTAAGCATAAAGATTCCCGTAAACACCGAGGGTCTGCACGCGCACAGACCTGTTTAGAAAGGTTAAGGAAAATTAGAGGCACCGCCTTTGTCACTCCCCTAAGTTGGAATTTTAATAAACAGGGTGGGCCGCCTGCAGCACACTCCCCCTTTTCGGGATGTCCTCCTTGCAAACTTTCCAACCATGCCTCCCATGCTCCCCTACATCCTGATACAATCTCTCCATCATTTGGGAAGTGAATGGAGATACAAATGAACTTTAGATTTATTTATAACAACTCTACATGTGAAGGACTCTGAAAGAATAAAGATAGGATGCAGTACCAAGAAAAGGGCCTAAATTAAATCAATTTAATCAATCCAAAAGAAGATGAAAAGGAGAAGAAAAAAAAACAACCAGAAGGAAACTATGGTTTAAAACACACACAAACAAGATGGAGTAAAAAGGGCCAAAATTATTACCTGTCATAATGCTATAATAATAAAGTGTAATATGCTAATTAGACCGGTCATCCTTCTGGACGACCTTCCAGATGAAGCCAGAGCTGCAAGGGAAAACCCGGGTCCTTGGTGCCAGAGGGAAGCTTGTGCTGGCAGCTGGGTAGGGTGGGGCGGGGACGAAAAGGAAGGCCTACTCTTTTTTTTTTTTTAATATATTTTATTGATTTTTTACAGAGAGGAAGGGAGAGGGATAGAAAGTCAGAAACATCGATGAGAGAGAGAGACATTGATCAGCTGCCTCCTGCATGCCCGCTACTGGAGCTGTGCCCACAAGCAAGGTACATGCCCCGGATCGGAATCGAACCTGGGACCTTTCAGTCCACAGGCCAACGCTCTATCCACTGAGCCAAACCGGTCTCGGTGGAAGGCCTACTCTTGAACGAATTTCATGCATCAGGCCTCTAGTAATCACAATAAAAGTAAACAAATTAAATCATATATGAAAAAAACAAAATTTTCTTTTGGTTGGATTTTTTTCATTTAATCCAACTATTAGTTTTTTTACAAGAGACAAAATGATACACAAGTTTGAAAATAAAGAAAGGAAAAAAAAATCACCATGCAAATATTAATCGAAAGAAAGTGTGGCAATATAAATTTAATTAGACAAAAAATAATTTTTGAAAGCAAAAAGCACTATTAAGGAAAATTGAAAGTAAAGGCATTATTATCCAAGGATGTCTGTTGCTAATAGACCATAAAGCACAACCTACCTGTTCAGTTACTATGAGAGTGATATATATATATATAATCCAAATTATCCATCTATCCACATAATCTTAAATTATAGAATGCAAAATTTGAGAGAACCACAAAGAAAACTGACAATGCACAATCATGTCAATGAAATATTTTAATACACTTCTCAGGATTGAGTAGACTTTTAAGAAATATAATTAGTGAGGATCTAGATGATTAGAAAACAGGTAAATATGTTAGTTTAAAACGCTGCGCCAAGAAACAGGACTTCACTTTTCTTTCAGGAATATACTATGTTGCCAGTTTGGTTCAGTGAATAGAGTGTGGGCCTGCGGACTGAAGTGTGCCAGGTTTGATCCCAGTGAAGGACATATGCCCAGTTGCAGGCTTGAGCCCCAGTAGAGGGTGTGCAAGAGGCATCTGATCAATGATTCTCTCTCATCATTGATGTTTCTGTCTCTTTTTCCCTTTCCCTTCTGCTCTAAAATCAAGATTTTCAACTTTCATTTCATGGTACATATACACTAATTACTAAAATTCTGTGACACACCAAATTATATATATATATATATATATATATATATATATATATATGTATATATATATATATATATATATATAATTTGTAAATGTGATATATATATATATCACATTTACAAATTATGACTACCAAGAAAATTTAAAGATAGCAAGAAATAATATCTTACAGACCATCCAAGGTACAATGGAAGTTAAATATCAAGCATCTAAAGATAATTATAATACCTAAGTTTAGAAAATGGGGGGGGGGATATATTACTCATACATAAGTCATAGATTAAAGAGAAAAATGGTAATAAATTGCAAAAATTATTTGAATTCGATAGCATCAAAGGAACTATATGAAGTTTTCTGAAATGTAAGCTACTTAGAGTAAAAAGGACCATCTTAAAAAGATTGAAAATAATTGAGTTAAGCATTCAGCTCAGGGAGTCTGAAGACAGCAATCGAGCTGATAAAAATATCTCTTTCTGCACCAGTAATTGGAATGTAAATCAGTGGAACCTTTGACACATGGTGAAAGGGGCATATTCAGAGATGTTCACTGAGGTTTTGTTAGTCATGAGAGAGAGAAATAAAACTAACTAAACCCCAAAATATTCATCAAGGAGGAAAAAAAGGAAATTGTGGGATATTCAAGTCATGAAATACAATATAGTACGCTCACACTCTAGTTCTCTTGCTATGCCTGGGAAATCTTGTTCATCTTTTCAGCCTCAATAATTCAGTTTTCCTGGGGATAAAACTGCTCTTGAATTCATTTTCTTAATAGTGTTTTTCACAGTATATGATTATGATCTGTGTCTGTATCTCTCCCGATACAGTGTGAGATTCTCAGAGGCAGAAACCTAGACCTTTTTTTTTAATATATATTTTATTGATTTTTTTTTTTTTTACAGAGAGGAAGGCAGAGGCATAGAAAGTTAGAAACATCAATGAGAGAGAAACATCGACCAGCTGCCTCTTGCACACGCCCCATGTGGATGTGCCCGCAACCAAGGTACATGCCCTTGACCAGAATCGAACCTGGGACCCTTCAGTCCCCAGGCTGACGCTCTATCCACTGAGCCAAACTGGTTTCGCCCTCCCCCCCTTTTTTTTTCATCACTGTATCCTCCAGTGGTTGAAATAAGGTCTATTCCATTGTAAAAACAAACAAACAAACAGAAAACCAAAAACAATAACAACAAAACACTATAGCAGGTGAAATAAAATATTTTCTTCTAAGTGTTTTTTGAGGTGGACTATCATCACAGGTGCCTTTGAAATTGTGATGAAAACATATCTATTAATAGATTCATGTCAATGTGTAACATTGCAGATAATGTTAGGTTATCAGGCCCACTTAAAACCATTCCTGAAATAGGTCAAGACTATACTTAGGAGTTTTCTAAAAATAATATACAATAAACCTCCTCTGTGGTTGCAATATTGCCCACATTGTCTATTGCTACTATTCTCATAATATAGGTGTCTAATACTATGTGGTTGTTTGAAATGTGCTAAGAAATACAGGTGAATTCTTTGATCTAGAGCAGTGGTTTTCAACCTTCATCTCATGGTCCATATACACTAATTACTAAAATTCTGTGGCACACCAACAATATATTAAAATTTTAGCTGATCTCACAAGAACAATAGGTATAATTTTGATTCTTCCACACGGGAAGGCTATTGTTGTGTTGGCTGTTGTCATTTTTCATTTGACAGTCTAGGGGAAAAGAGGCCCCTGACTAAATAATCAGTTATTGCATGTTTTAAAAATTCTTGGGGCACACCGGTAGACAATCGCTGCTCTTTACAGCATATAGTTTTGGGAGAATACCACATAGAACAAGATAGCATCAGTGTAAAACTTGGTGCATTTTCAGACAGACTTTAGTTGTACAAGGATGATAGTGTAACCTTTTCAATCTGTACCACAACAGATTCTTTTTCTGAAGGACAAAACAGCTAACAAGAAGCTCAAAGAAAAAAAAAAATGAGAGGGAGAAAAATGTTACAAATCCTACCTTAGCCTGCTAAAGAAATAGATTGAATTCCTTTCTGAACATGCGTAAGAATGTTTCCTTTGGACCTATGTCACAGATGAGTAGGTATATTAAAATGTGTAGCATGTATTCAGGACCCAATGAAACAATTTGTTGATCATTCTCTTTGGAATAAGACACTCAAGAGTTCAATAGAGTACCGTATTTTTCCATGTGTAAGATGCTATTTTTTTTTCTAAAATTATTAGACTGAAAATTGAGGAGCATCTTCTATACAGAAGTCAGCCGATGAGGAAACCACTAGGGTGTATAGCTGCCCACACCTTGTCAAACAGGCTTCCTCCAATCACAAGCCTCATTGTTACTGACGTCAGCTGATGCCCTAATTGGAGATGGAGGTGGAGGTGGAGAATGGGCAGATGCAATAGGGACCTAAGAGTTTTAAGCCCATAAACATGTCAAAAAATAAAAATATAAATGCCAGTAAGTGACTATCTTACTGTGCAAAATTCAAACTGAATGCGATCAGCTGTGCAAAAGAGCATGGAGATAGATGTGCAGAGAGACCATTCGGACCTCCTCCCACTCAGTGTGTGATCAGACAATGAGAAAACAGGAGGAACAACTCCTTAAGATGCCGAAAAAGAAGAAGGCCTGAAGAGGAAAACCAGCAAAATCTTTAAAATGTTGATTTCTTAACTTGGGTTAGAAAAGTGGGGAGTGTCTTACACATGGGACCATCTTATACACAGAAGAATATGGTAGCAGTTCATTAGGGATTCTTTACAAAAAAAAAAAAATAGATGGTAATACTATTGTATGGTTGAAATTAGAAAACATTGAAGGAGACTTCTTTATTATGATGATTAATGTGAATTTGAATGTTCCTTTCAGCAACATGGGTTCTGAGGGATTTTACTCGAATTTGTTATTGAATTCAGTGTCTATTCAGTGTAGCAGCTCTTTACAACATTTAAGAATTAAGACAACTCTGAGAATATCTTATTGGCCAGTGCTGCCGCATCTATTTAAGAAGATGTCTTTAGTACACATCTAAAGCCATTTTAGCCTGGCAGAGAGAGCATGATAGGTTAATTCAAGTCGGGACCAGTAGATTTTATCTCTTAAAAGTATCTTTCACCTGGATTATCGCAATTGCTCCCATTTTAACCCCACTCCCACAGTCTCTTATCAGCCCAGCAAGCAGAGTGATAACTTTCAAAATCCCAGGATTGGATTACGTCACTCCTCTGCTCGCAGCCCCTTTTAGCACTTTCCATTTTCATGCTGAGCAAGAGCCAAAGCCCTTAAATGGCCTGCAAGTCCCTCAGGCCTCTCAGCCTGTGACTTTATCTCCCACCAGCTTTCCCCTTAGGCATCCTCCCAGCCACACTGTCTCTCTCCACAGGCCACTGCTCTATCTGGGCCATCTGCTGGGAATGGCTTTGTCCAGGTGTCTGCTTGGCCAACTCTTTCACCACCTTCAAGTTGTTCTCTGTCTCTCAGCTAACCTGTGTCCCTTCCCTGGTCCTCCTTATCCTGCTGACAATATTTTATTCCTTGTGGAATATATTATCTTTGGGTCATATTTATACTTTATTTATGGCATAAATATATCTTTGTTATGTGTATTGCTTGTTGCCCAATTCCTTCCAGGATATAGTCTTTTCAAGGATAGGTATCGTAGTAATATATTCTAAACATCTAAAATAGCTTTTGGCACAGATAATAATAATAATAAAATAAAATAAAATAGCTTTTGGCACATATAGTATAGGCTCTCAGTATACAGTGGTACCTCGAGATACAAGTGCCCTAACATACGAGATTTTTGAGATATGAGCCGTCGAGCGAGCAATTTTTGCTTTGAAATACAAGCAACATTTGAGATACGAGTAATCTCGCGGATCGGCCGGCTGTACACGACCCACCAGTTTACCAAGACTCGAGCGTCTCATAGTTTCCCACGCCTCAAGGTTACAGAACGAATCAAACTCATATCTTGAGGTACCACTGTATTTGTTGAATAAGATGAATGAACAGATTGGCTGGACAACCTAATAGGTATGTATTAATTCATTCTCAGGAAACAAAAAGGAATGAGAAGACATGCTTCTGCCCAAACCTGGGTTTACCTTTAATCTTGAGAACTGCATTAAAATGTTTGGCACTGACCTCAGACAGGCCTGGGTGAAGGAGCAGGAATAGTTCTACCAGATCTACTCAATTTCAGGAGAAAAGATTTCAGTGAATTAAAAATGTGAATTACTGCCTAATTTCTGAACTCAGAGCTCTTTCTTAAGTAGTCTAATGGTGAGGACCAAATTGAGCCATTGTTTGGTGTGGCAGAAGGCTGAGCTATAGGAAGAGAGCAGCTTGGGAACCAAAAGTATGAAGCTATGAGGAATAAAGTAGCATCATTTCTGTTTTTCACAAGCTAAGAGATAAAAGCAATTGATTACGACGTTAGTGTCCCAGACAACCGTATCAGGGGATCTCAGATGGTTGCAGATCCACAGGCGCTGATTTCTGCTTTCATAACTCACACTTGAAAGCAGCTTTCCTTGTTAAAGATCCAATGAGTTCATCATAGCGGTGTGTAGGCAGGGCTGGAGCTGAGACACACAGATTCTCGGATAAGGGCCAAGATCTTCGGGCCATGGGAGAGGAGCACCGAGGTGAACATTCAGGTCAGAGACCTCTCAGACTGTGATAACACACTGTCAACACTGGGTGTTCAAGCAACCGACATTGATGTTCCACAGTTATGGATACTGGGAAGGCAAGATCCATCAGATGGTTGGGTTCTTGGCTAGGGCCCTCTTCCTGATTTATAGACAGCCTCCTTTATACTGGGGCCAGGGCAGTGAGAGAGTCAGGTCTCTGATCTCTTTGTATGGGTATTAATCCCATCCTGGGGGCTATACCTTCATTATCTCATCTATACCTACGTAGTTACCTCCCAAAGGCCCCGCCTCCAAATGTCATTGCATTGGAATTAGGGCCTCAGCATATGAATCTGGCAGGTTCACAAATATTCAGTCCATAGCAGTCCCTGAGAAATGCCTGTATATGCCTGTGTGGAAATCTTCAGAGGTCTCTTATAGGGTTATGAAGAGTTGTGTACGCTATCTCAAATTTTAGGATTCCCTCTCCCCTCCCCAATCAATACCCCCTACTCCCATCTGTGCCAATGTATCTAATTCCCCATCCAACTGAGTCTTTTTCTTCTACATGAAAGAATAAAAAGAAAAATACAGTATTTTTATGTAAACTAAATATGTCTTAATGAATAATTTTTCAGCTGCATATTTTTAATAGCAAGTCATTTCTGGGAAATAATTAGGTTTTTCTGACAGCAGTACTTGAAAGATTAGAAGTAATACCGTATTAAAATTGCATATAATAACATGAAGTAAAAAAAAAAGGCTTCTAGGAGAAATAGGCTCAGATAATCCTAGTATAGGGTGTTCTATTTCTTCCTTCTAATTCACTTTATTGATAGGTACACTATTTTTAGCCTTGATGGTAGCCACAGTTACAATTGGGTAGATTAGCCCAGTGAATTATTAAATCCTGGCTAAACATTTTCTTTATTATTCCCTAGAATCCCTTCATTACTTGCCAGCCTTTAGAATAATTTTAACATTAAGTTAAGCAAAGAATTCTCAAGTAAATAGCCATTAAAATATGTAACACATTCTAGGGACCAATATAAGCAGCTTTACATTTGACCATTATGGTACATAATATATGCAGCTACTATTGTCTATTTATATAGATCATTAAAAATTGATTATATTTTGGGAAGCCTCTGTATAGCTATCAAAACTAGGGAACTTATCAACCAGCAATATCTATCATTTTGATATTCTGCAATCAATAATTTTAAGGTACAATTTTCAAAAGAATATGTTAGTTTTAGCTTGTTTTCATAATGATAACTCTTTTTATAGTCACTGCAAACTCAAAATTATTTTTTCATAATTTAGTACCCTTTAGGTTTCCAATAATAAATGTGTTACTATTTATAAAATAAGAAAATTATCTCTTAATATAATTTTTAAATATTCTAAATATGTTTTGCTCTCCCATTCAAATCGGCTTTCAAAGGGCCCTTGAGAATAATAAGACTGTCACAATGATGTAAATTATGTCACAGAAGAAATTATGCAGTTATTTAAATAGAAATTCTTGGAAGGATACGTGATCATAGGATGCAAATCAGTATGCTTTCCTAAGATTTTGAAAAACAGCTTGTATGACAATAAGCTGTACATATTAGTGATATGGAAAGTATTTTTAGACTCAGATCCTCATATTGGCTTTGTAAGTGGTATAGAACAAAGAGCCATAGTCTACCTTCAAATTCTAACTTCTTCTTCTATTTCATAGAGCTGCTTCCGCTAATTCCTCTCCTTTTTTTTTAATCCTCACCCAAGAATTTTGAGAGAGGGAGTGGAAGAGAGAGGGAAAGACAGAGAGAAACATAGATGTGAGAGAAACACACCAATTGATTGCCTCCTGCAAGAGCTCTGACCAGGTACATGCCCTTGACTGGAATGGAACCCGGAACCCTTTGGTCTGCAGGCCTACGAGGGCTGCTTCTTTCTAAGTGATTTCTGTGGCCAGAAAGAATTGTATTAACTGGAAAGACTCAAATCACACACACAAAAAGGGTTGAATGTGGGAACAAAATTCAAAGAAAGAATTGCCAACAGAAAGTAGTCTAAGAAAGTGAAATTTCATTTACATATTATTCTTTACTACTTACATTTTTTTATTAATGAGAGAGAGAGAGAGAGAGAGAGAGAGAGAGAGAGAGAGAGAGGGAGAGAGAGAGAGAGAGAGAGAGAATCTGCGTGATTCTTGTATGTGGCCTGACCTGGGATCAAACCAGCAACCTTAGTGTATCAGTGTATCAGCACAATGCTCTAACCAACTGAGCCCCCAACCAGGGCAGACTAAAAGGAAAAAGCAATCATTCTCAACAGTCTTTGGAGTCGGTAAAGGGTGTTAAATCCAACCCTTGAATCAAGGCAGTAGCATAAGTTGCCAGCATATGGAAACAAAGGCGCATTCACTTTGCAATAATAGTCCTATTTTCTTACAACACTGCATGAAACAGCTTATGAAATACACTGTGCTTTCTATTACTCTCTGTTTTCATAGCCTGCACTTGGGCATGTGTCAGAAATCTTGGTTCAGTGACCTTCGGCTTCAGAAAGCTTTATCTCGTTGTTCATACGCTGTGTGCATCCCTGCACATGGCTATGGGTATCTATATGTGGCTGGCCTTGGTAGCTCCACCTTCTTTTGTTCATATCAGTTAGAGTCATGTGGGCCAATGACTAGGCAGGAGAATTCCATGACATGGTTCAATTAAAATATCCTCATATGGATTGTTTGGGTCCATTACCCTTGTCCTGACTGGTTGGTGGTCTCTAACATTTTAGGCTATTAATCCATTCCCTTTAAATGACTGTGATGGTGCTCCTGTTTAGTAGATGTGTACAGTACTATTACTAAAAGAAGGAATAAACATCTTCTGAACTAGAATAATGGGTAGAGGTTCTATAGAGGCAAATATCTGCTTAATATATGGAATATTTTTCTATCAGAGGCATATATAGATAATAAATGGCATCCCACCTGGATGTTATGGTAATTTATAGACAAGCTTATGTTAAAATTTATATGTGGGACTGAGAGAGATAAACCAAAGAACTCATCTACTTACATGCATAGCCCATGGGCACTGGCAATAGAGTAGTAAAGACCTGGGAAGTTGAGGGGCGGGGGCACAGAAGTTGGGTTGGGGGCTGGGAGGAGAAGAGGAAAGGAAAGAGAAGGGAGATATCTATAATACTATAAACAACAAAAATATATTTTTTTAAAAATTTATTTATAGCCAAATAAATTTTGGAAAAGAAGAATAAAATTGCAGGAAGCACACCCTCCAATTTTAAGACTATTTACAAAGTTATGATCATCAAAATAATGTGGTATGGGCGAAGGGATAGGCACATAGACCAATGGATCAGAATGAAGAATGTAGGAACATATCTACAAAAAAAAAATTGCCAATTAACTTTTGAAAAGTTGCAAAAACAATTCAGTGGAGTTTACTATATGTTAAGTACACCTCAATGAAACTTCTTTTATTTTAAAGGCATCCTAAGTTAATAAGAATTTCTCCACAGGAACAATTTATTAATTTGGTAGAGAATTGGAACAAGTGGCTTAGACTCCTTCTACCCTTATGTCATAGGACTCTGCCTGATATTTCCATAGAACCCAAAGCATATTTTCATTGTAGAACGCACAGTGTTAAGTATTTCACGTTAAATGTACTTAAAAGTTAGATTTGTTTTTTAGAAGACTTCTTTGAATACAGAAAACTGATAAACAAGATCATTATTGCCATTATGAACATTAACTTTTCACCATGAGCAACCGTTTTAGGTGACTAATTGTATATAAATTTAGTATCATTTTGAAGTCTGACAACAAATGTACTCATTAATTTCCCAACACTATAAAAACTAAGGTTGTTAAAAGACTTTTGTATATGCTTAAATCTCATTATTCTGATGAGATTTTCAAATAGCTGATATCTGGTCGATATTACACTTTGTCCTAAATACACATTGATCCTTAGATAATATGATTGACCTTGTTGCTTAGTAGCTGATTCAGGGGGACCCTCTCCAGCAACAGAGCACAAGATACCACACAAGCTGCCAATATTGGACTCATTCATGCTTAAAAGCAACCATAACACGAAAGTGTCTTCAGAGTCTGCAAACTGTGCTTTTGGTAATCTTAAATGTTTGTTCAACCTCTGAATTTCCTTGAAATTTCCTCCTTTCATATAAATACACCAGACATAAACTTCAGTGCTTAGCTACAACAGCTATGAAACCAGCAGATCCAGAAATGCTACCATTCTCTATGGCTCAAACAATGGGATAACTATCAACATTGATGTGAAATGGGAGTGTAATTTATTTTCTCTCTTACAGGCAGCCTTTCCGTGTTTTATTATGTGTGCATTTGCATTTGAAAGAGACTATACTTTTAGCAATCCTATTTGTGAACTTTCAGGTTTGAGACTCACAGGCCCCTGAGAGATAAGCAGGATATGTATTATCTCCCCTTGAGGACTCGAAAACAGTCTCAGAGATAATAACTGACTTAAGGCCACGTGGATAGTGACTGGTTCAACCAGCATTATGCTCAGCCTCACACCAGTGCTCTCTCCAGTACATCAGGCCGCATCTTAAGAAAGTCATTCCAGAGTTGGCTGCTCTGATGGAATTGAGGAGTGCTCACCACTATCCAGGTCTCTTCCTTCCAGGGCAAATAGAAGACTATGCTTCCTAGGAAGCCCTCTTGTAGTGAAGTGGACTCATGGAGTCCACTGATCACTGCACAATGAGCAGAACTGTGCACCACTTCTGGGCTGGGTTAGCTAAAAGCCTCTGCGGGACCTTTCAATGCAAACAGCCTGGATCCCTGAGTCACTGAATGGAGGAGAGCTCTCCCGGTGAGTCGTCTGACTTAAGCAGACTTTGATGGAGGAAGAAATAAACTTGTTCAGTTTAGCTACTGAGATCTGGGGCTTGTCACAGCAGCATAAGCTCAGCCTCTTTTAATACTTCTCATCTCAATTATTTCCACAGCTGCTCTCAGCACTTGACCAATACCCCAGTACACCAGTATCTCCCGTTAAGATGGTTCAGAGAAGTACAAAAAAATGTTCTCTGGTGCTGTGAGGAAATAAGGCAGGAGAAGATGGCAACTTTTGTCTCAGCTACACAAATTTGCTTTATTGTTTTACAAACTTTATAAGCTATTTCACCCATCAGTGACTTTGCGCATGCCCTCTACGGGAATTTTTTTTTTTCATCTTGTTTCATTGGCAAATTCCTCCTGTCTTCTGCCTCTGCTTATGTCATGCCATTTGTAGATCTTTCCCTGATCTCCCCTCCAGGGCCTCTCATAGATAACTATTTCACTTGGTGACATTGAGCTTACATCTGTCACCACCTCCTTCCCTCCCCCCACCCAAGGCAAAACTCTTTGTGTGCCAAACCTCTAACACAGAGCCATACATAGTAGACACATAGTAGGTGCTCAGGGCATGTGGAATGAATTCCTAGCTCTACATACCCATCCTAGCTCTGTTGCCTGGGATTAATGTAATTGAAAAGATGGCATGCCCGTCTCTCGACACCCATCCATCCTGTGATGCTCATTGAGTAGAGTGGCATTGTTGAGTCATATCCTTCATGAGGGAAAATGTAGTTTTCTCTTTCCGCAGTTTATTGAGAAAGTTGAAAATAAACAGTTCTTAAATATTGAACTTTTCTTACTCAGGTTTTGGGGGGGGGGGATTTTATGCTCCAGATTGATTTATCTTTGTAATTCCTTTTTTTTGGCTCATAGCCGTGGGTGTTAGATGATGACTAGCCTTCTTAGGGCTAAGCTTATTTTCTTGTGCATTCTGTGCTTTGGCTTCGAAAGGGAAACTTGTGGAGAAAAATCAGCTCCTGGGTTCTTAGTTCCTGTGGGGATCCAAATTCTGTAATTTGGATAAAAATAGATTTCATTTAAGAGAGCAGCTATTCTAAAATTAAGAATCAAATCATGGGGCAAGTAAAGATGTCGGATATTTTTAAGGAATTACATTTCAGGAATACAATGTTATGTAGTATTTATATTGGGCTCTTTTGTTTTTTCTTATTACAGGGCAACATATGTTCTGAGTTGGGGCATTGCTGGTTTTGCCTCCTCAACTGGAAAGCCCTCTCTAGACAGCATAAGGCATGTTTGGCTGAGCCCTGCAATAATGTGCTGTTATAACTGGTGGCTGACTCATCTGTTTTTACAGGATCGGTACTGTAAAGAACTGAGTCATCCGTCTCCTGTCAAAAATGGAGTGAGAATTTTCAAGCCACAAGTAAAATGAACCCTTTCGAAGTGAGGAGTGAAAAATCACAGCAACCTGTGGGCTGGGGGTTTTCAGAGCTATGATTGGAATTCTTCCCAAGTTGAATGATTATACTCTTCGCATTTTTGTGCAGCAAATGGAAAAATGCAAGCTCAGAGCTCACTGGGACTGTGATGAAAAGGATGGTGACAGGGATGATTCTAGTTTCTCTGCAATCAACTATAAACCTACAGCCTGTGTTTATGATGCACCTTGTTTGTAAAGCTCACATGAGGGACCAGGGTCATTTCAGCAAGTGGGACACTCACCTGGGTTGATTACTATTGGGTGGGGAGCTGACAGAGATCATGCGCTTTTGGAAGTCTCTCTTCCCTAGAATGAAAGGATTCACAACATGGGCAACCAGTCAGGTCTCTTAAGGTGCAGGACTCAGGGCCCAGGAGACACTGATATTAGAGAAATACAGAGAGCTGCTTCAGACTTAAGTCACCGAACTCCTTCATCTATTGCATCATGCTTTGACTCTGAACGTGGAACCAAAATCATCTTTGGGGACCTATGAGTCCATTTGTGTTTTGTTTGTTGATTTTGTTCTTTAGATTCTATGTGGGTGTGCGGATATCTCTTGGGCAATGAGCTTGTTTCCTTGAGCTAAGTACCCCAAAGTGGAATTACTAGATTATATGGGAGTTATGCTTTTACTTTATTTGTTGAAGATCCTTCATACTGCTTTTCAGAGTGGCTGCACCAAGTTGCAATCTCACCAACAGTGCACGTAGGTTCCCTTTTCTCCAGATTCTCCCCGGCATTTGTTATCTTGTCATTTTGATGGCAGCCATTCTAATAAGTGTGCGGTGATATCTCACTGTGGTTTTGATTTGCATTTCCCTGATGATTGGCGATGAGCACATTCCATGTACCTGTCAGCCATGTGATTGTCTTCTTGGAAAAATGACTATTCAGGATTTTTTTTATTCCTTTGGGTTTTTGCTATTGAGTTAAATGGGATGTTAACCTCTTATGAGAGAGATGATTTGCAAATATTTCCTCTGATTCAATCTGTTGCCTTTCCATTTTGATTGTTGATTTTTTCTTGTTGGTTGTTTCCTTGCTGATATGATGTCCTTATAACTGCATTTTCTCTCCTTTATTGTTGACTTTTTGTACAGTTGTTCCTATGCCATTTTATTGAATTTGATGCTTCAAAATGCCTTTGGGATAAAGAGAATGTCCATAGACTCACAGAACTAAAAATACAGATAATAGAGCCTTTACAATAGTTTTTAAAATTATATAAGCAATGTGGGGAAACCTAAAATGTTCACTTATTTTTTAAAAACAGATTTTAATTTTTATCATACCTCCTTTTTGCAAGGTATTATAAAATTCAGATTTTCCCAAAGGTATTTTTTCTCTTCTGAATGCTATACTTAAGTGTTATGATAACCTGAGTAGGTAATATCCAGACAAGTGTTTTATTGTGACTTCTTAACAATGTTACCTGCTCAAGACAAGCTGATGATTTCTGTCAGCTCCTCATTAGATGTTAAATCTTCAAGAGGCCATGACAGTACATGTTCAAGACTGGTCTCCAGGCAACAGGATTCCAGGCAGATAGAGACTGGGAAGGACACAAAAATGAACAGAAATAAGATAAATGATGAGGTTGGAAGAAAAAAAAAAGAATATAGAAGAAATCTAGACATATTTGATGAGACCTACACTGAGTGGCCAGATTATTATGCTCTCTGAACGCATAATAATCTGGTCACTCAGTGTGTGTGTGTGTGTGTGTGTATAATATATGGTGCATGGATTCATGCATGGGTGGGATCTGGCCAGCTTGGCCAGAGGGAGGGAACATAGGTGGTTGGCCACTCTGTCTGCTGGTTGAACTCCTGGTTGAGGGGACAATTTTTATATTAGCCTTTTATTATATAGGCTATACATTGAATGGCCAGATTATTATGCATTCAAAGATCTTAATAATCTGGCCACTCAGTGTATATGAGAACATTCTAGTATCTCGGAGGAAGGAATTAGAAGAAAAATGCTTAACTTATAATTTATTTCTTTTTTATTTTATTGAATTTTTTACAGAGAAGAAGGGAGAGGAATAGAGAGTTAGAAACATCAATGAAAGAAACATTGATCAGCTGCCTCCTGCACACCCTCTACTGGGGATGTGCCTGCAACCAAGGTACATGCCCTTGACCAGAATCAAACCCGGTACCCTTCAGTCCACAGGCTGACACTCTATCCACTGAGCAAAACTGGTTAGAGCTATAATTTATTTCTTAGACAATGTTGTTTTTTATTATTTATTTAAAAGGACTTGTTTCATAACGTTTGAATTTTTAATCAATAATGTAGTGCTCAGTAATGCACTCTTAAAATATAATTTTGATTCAATTTTTATTATATAACTCAAATTACTTTTCCCTTTTTAAAAGAATGAAGTATTTAGGAAGGCAAGGCTTGGATATTTGAAAGTATATCCCACCACTCAAGAACAGACTCCAAATTATCTCACTAATATCCTAAATAAGTGAGGGCCCCATACATTCTCTCCTATAATGGAGAATCTTGGGGGGTGAGGGAGAAGAATGTTAAACTGGGTATGAGTTATGCCCAATTTTATTTTTCTTTCTTCCTCCCATCTACCTCCAGAATCAAGTATAAAATAGACACTTTTGACAAGAGCAAATACCCTCTTGGTCATATTACTATAGAGCAGAATGTAAATATTTGGGCAAAAACAAACTAGCACATGTGAATAAAGAAGAAATTTCCTCCTCAAAAGTATGCATCTACAGAAGCAGAGAACCACCTGTCCACAGGTAGCACTAAAGATAAGAGAACTTAAATAAAATGCCTTATCTTAGCTGTAACATTGGCTGTAGCTCACAGGTGTATTACAACATGGAGACAAACAGGAGGAAAAAGGAATATATTTGGAATCAAACAATTTATAAATAGACTTATGACACTTGTTTTGGGAATGCAAGGAATTGGTGGTCTATAAAAGAAAAGACAGATACTGTGATATCTCATCCCTGTAGATACAAAAACCAAGAGAAATTATAAGGGCCAAAATAATTTAACTATTTTCTATTTGCTGGGGGGTTTATAGCCTAAAATAATTAGAGTATAGGAAGCACTCTGTTTCTTGATCTTCCTTTTGAAATGCTTAAGTTCATAAATAACTTGTTATTCTCCTATTGCTCTATAAATGTAACTTTCTCTTCTTATCAATCATACTTGCTATACATTTCCATCTACTCCCTGACTACCTGCAAAGCAAATGGCAGTGTCTTAGTCTGCTTGGGCTCCCATAACAAAGTCACTGGGTGACCCTTCCTTGGCCCAGCTGGCATGGCTCCATGGTTGAGCATTCACCTATGAACCAGGAGGTCATGGTTTGATTCCCAGTCAGGGCCCATGACCAGGTTGCAGGCTCAGTCCCCAGTGTGGGGGCAGCCAATCAAAAGAATTTTCAACATGGATGTTTCTATCTCTCTCTTCCTCTCCCTTTCTCTCTGAAATCAATATAAATATATTAAAAACCAGAAAAGACACTGCCTTGTATTTGACTGAGGTGGAAATTCCCAACACTCAGCCCTTGCCCCCTCCCTGCCTACACTGCCATAGACTCTTCCTCCAGCAAGAAAATACTACATTCTGTTCATTTCCCATCCTTTCCCCTTTTTCTTCCCATTGTTGAAGGACATCATTCTTTTTCAGACATTTTCATGTGCTCGCTGATATTTTGCGCATTCAGTCCCAGAAACTTTTCACAAATAGAACCTCCTGCTTGTCTGCTGACCTCATTTTCTGGCCTCACTCATGAATTCCCTGTCACTCTGCCCTACCATACTTTGCAGTGTGCCAAATGCACTGTGTTCTCTCTCTCTCCCTCTTGCCTTGGCTTTTTTTTGCCTTGCTGTATTCATTTACTGATGAAGTCATAACAAATTACCAAAAAAAAAATGTAGCTTAAATCAACAAAAACTTGTTCTCACGGTCCTGGAGCCAGATGTCTGAAATCAAGGTAGCAAGGTGTCAGCAGGGCCTGGCTCCCTCTGGGGGCTCAAGAAGAGGGTATTCACTTGTCTCTTCTGGTTTCTAGGGGCTATTGACATTCCTTGGCTTTTTCCACTCTCTGTCACCATGGTGACACTGCCTTCTTCTGTCTGTCAAATATTTCCTGCATGTCTCTTATCAGGATACATGTCACCGCATTTGGAACCATCCAGATGTCCAGGACAATCCCTTGATCTCAAGATTCTTAAGTTCAGTACATCCGTGAAGACCTTTTTCAAATAAGATAGCATTCACATTCTGGGAGTTAGGACAGGGACATATCTTTTGAAGAACACCATTCAATCCACTATACTTGCCTATGCCTTCCTTTCCTCACCTCTTTTGCAATCTCCTAATTGATGACCCAGTCTCTTGCAAACTGTTATTATATGGATATTCTATTCTTGCTGCTGACCTCTCCACTATCCAGTCACCTTTTACCATGGTTTTCAAGGCCTTTTATGAGCTCTGATCTCATCTGCAACCATTAGTCAAACATCTTCCTGCCATCAAAGTTATTTACAGTATTTACTATACTGAACTGTTTTCTCTTAATATTGGCCCTACTATCTCTCTCTCTCTCTCTCTCTCTCTCTCTCTCTCTCTCTCACACACACACACACACACACACACACACACACACACACACAGCTTGTTTTTCTATCTGAATACTTTACTTCTTTACCAACTCACCTTTCAAAGCTCATTTTAATTAGAATTTCTTTAATATTTCTTAATATCTTGTGTGTCTTCCATCTCTGGTATAATTTAAAACAGATACTTTCTGGATCTACAGTTCCTAGACAAACATCTGAATAGGTACTACATCCACAGTGGACAAATGAAGAGACCTGTTTCTCACTTGCCACAACCTTTTGCAGCAAGGATTCAGGATCTGGAGAAGGGGCTGTGCACAAACAGATACAGTAGACAAGAAATACAAATTTAGAAGGCCTGGGGGGAGCCATGGAGACTTTACTCTCTAGTGGAGAGGTTCCCCCAATGCCTGGACCCATTGGCTCTTTATTTACTAGAATATACATTTTCCCTTTAGAAACAGATATATCAAAGTAAGGTTTGGTAAACAGTAAAAGATTATCAGGTTAGGGGATTGCCTTGAGCCACCATTGTCTCAACAGATCAATCCGTGCATAGTTTTTAGCCCTTGCTAAAGCCCAAGGTCCCTCAGTCTTCTGTGTTCCCTGCTGCACTTTCATGATAGTGTAGACCAGTGGTTGGCAAACTGCGGCTCGTGAGCCACATGTGACTCGAGAGCCGCAGTTTGCCGCTCTGTTGAATAATGAGTTTGCTGACCACAGGTGTAGACATTGGGTAGCTTACGGCACTCATTCTTTTTTGAAATGTAAAAGATGGAAATATTGTAAAGCTGATGTCAAATTTAGATGCTTGAAATGTCAAACCAAATGAAAATATATGACAAAAATGGCATATAGGAACTCAATTTGAGATTTAATCCAGACTCATTTAGGGGAGAGCATAAAATCAATATTTACACATGGGTCTTCTGAAAGAGCTGTGTTTCACTTGTCTTTCAATGTAGAAAAGAATGTGTGTTTCTTAGGCATTTTAAAACATAACATTTGTTTAAATGGGTTTGGCTCAGTGGATAGAGTGTCAGCCTGCGGATTGAAAGGTCCCAGGTTCGATTCTGGTCTAGGGCATGTACCTTGGTTGCGGGCACATCCCCAGTAAGGGGCGTACAGGAGGCAGCTGATCGATGTCTCTCTCTCATCAATGTTTCTAACTCTATCCCTCTCCCTACCTCTTTGTAAAAATCAATAAAATATATATATTTTTAAAAACATAACATTTAGGGGTCTTGATCTTAAATGGATTTATCACCTAAAAAAAACGTATTAGTTTTATATTATCATGATATTGTCATGATATTGTCAGAAGCGCTATGTGTTGGCCACATGATATGAGCCACATTTCACTGAGTCCATGGCATTTTAATAACTTGAACTTAAAGTAGTAAAAGTCCAAGTAATATTTTTTATCCCCATATAGTACTAGAACTTCCCTTAGGGACAAATATAAGCAGCAAACTACCCGCTAGTAGCAGATGGGGGAAAAAAAAGAGGCCACGATTTATAGAAGAGAGCCAAAAGGCTCGATGATCATTTTTCTTTGTAGGCATGCTAGCTGATTTGCTTTTTAAAAAATGACCTTTATTTAATAGAATAAAATCCAAATTCTTGTTAAAGGGTTTATTTTATGTTCTATGGCTTGATAGAAGATTGATAGAACAGTCTTTGAAGTCATGAACTGGTGAATTGATGGACATAATCCCAAACTCTACATAAAATAAGTTATTGGTGCTGTTCCCTGGAATTTTTATGATTTGGATTTCCTGATGAGGACCCATTGCTGAAAAGAGGCTTACTTGCAAATTAAATCTGAGCAAGTGTGTGAATATCGGAAGGACCAGAAAAATTATTAAGACTGTTGACTTTAATGCCAAGTAAGGAAGAAAAAATAAAATCCCTCGGCACCCATGCAATTTAGTGTAAGTGAATGGAGTATTCTTTAATGACCTTTCCATATCCTCAAAGCCAAGAGATTAACATGTTACTGTCCAATTAATACCTTTCATTGCCAGCAGATACTTTTAAATTTGTCATCCCACTGGACTTAAAAAGTTCAAAATCTGCTTAGGGGAGATTTTAGTAACAGTTATAAATGACTAAAGGAAATTGAAGCTACCTTTTCACTAAGATTTACTTACATCTTCTAGAAAATTGGTCTTTCTTGCTGGATGTGGGTTAGGTCAGCCATAGAATAGGACGGTGGACATATAATGGGTCCAAACCAATCTGGCAATTCCAGGTTGCTGGACTAAGTTTTCTCCCTGTTTGGGAAGCACTAACCTGCCTGTTTTATAGAGCCAAACATATATTTTAGTGACTATCTCTGGGCAGTAAAGATTGCAAACAATTGTTCAGTTTCTTTATTTTTTTAAAAACTTTTTGTTAACATTTTCCTACTTTTGTGTATTACCAATCATACATATTTTTTCTATCTTGGAAATTCATTTTGTGCACCCTTGATTTCTTCCCATATTTCAAATGCATTCAATAGACTGAAAACATGAAAAAAAAAATGAGGACTGGAAAGAAAATAATAGTCATATACATAATGATGTTTCTTCTACTTCATTTCTGTAAACAGAAATGTTTTGACTTAAATTACTATCTTTCTTGGTGAGAAATTGCTGCCAAAATCACCTCTGTTTCCGGTTCCACATATCACATTCAAGCTTACGTTTCTTCCCTCTGACCCCGGCCTTCACCTTCTTAACCAATTTCAGCTGAAACAGAAAGCTCTTAAGCAGCTTTAGACCTCTTTGTTATGGCAGCTCATTGATCCTCAACTCTGACTCTAGAAGAGCACCAGCAGATGGCTTTAAAAATATATAATATCAGGATCTCATCACTAGAAATTCTGATGTAATTAATTTGGATTAGAGCCTAGGCATCAGGATTGTGTGTAATTTAATTTAAATCTAACCAGAGGTGAGGACCATGGACTTCACTCTGAGGCATAATGGGACTGGCGCTCATATTCTTGAACCATCATGAGCACTCTGGGCCTCCGTTGCTGTGGAACTCAGAGAGCTTGATACCCACACCTGATTCCTTGGAAATTACTCCTTTCTTGGAAAGTAGCATTTCCAGGGACCACCCCTAGATTTTCATAATTATTTCCTGAGCTGAAACCCTTTTCTGATGTCTCTTTCTGGCAGCAAGCATCTTGCCTCCTCCCCGCCTCCAAACTGAAGCTCGGAGAGGTCAAGTCACAGAGCTCATTAGTGGTAGAACCAGGATTTAAACTTTGTCATGGTAAACCCACATCCTTCCCTCTTAATCAAAACGCCCGTACCTCAGTCAAGATACTTAGGCTGTTCTGCAGAAACAGATACACCCTGAAATCTCAGTGTCTTAGTCCAATACCACTTCATTGCTGGAACACATAAGCTGGGAGGCAGTGATCTGGTCTCCGCCATCCTGTAGGCTCGCCATCCCAGAATGGTCCCAGCACCACAGACAGCTGGGATAGTAAGAGAAGGTGAGGAAGAAACATGGAATCCTTACTGACCTTGACTGGAAGGGATGCGGCACTCCCTTTAATATTCGGTTGGGGAGAATTTGTCACATAGTCTGTCTCCTCTAAGAAGCCGGGGAAGCTGGGAAATATAGAGGAAGCATGTGACTCTTATTAGCTCTGCCACATCCCCGCTGCCTGCACTCACCCGCCTTAGATAAATCTGTGGCAGTAAAGATGATCACCCCTTTTTTCCTGTTGCTGTGTTCTCCTTGTTGGATCTTCTTCTTTCTGCCCAATCTGCATTAATTTGATCAGAACAATCTTTAATCTATAGCAGTAATTTTCAACACACTGGTGTGCTGCAAGAATTTTTAAAACAGCTATTTTTAAATCCCTGGCTATTTAGTCAGGAGCATTGACCTTTCCCCCTTAGATTGCCAAATCTAAAAAAATGACCATAGCCAACACTATAATAGTTGTCCAGGGTGCATGTTCCATCTTGAAGCATAAATATATTGGTCATATAAAAGAGTTGCATCTTATTGGTCATGTCCCACAATAAAGTTGCACTGATTGGTTAATTGTTGGTACCAAAAATCTTTATATACAAGTATAGACACCTGATTTTTTTAAAAGTCATGTTAGAGCAAAAATGGTAGGTAACTATTATTATTATTATTATTATTATTATTATTATGCAAAAAGCTTTATTGTTTCATTTGGTCCAATGCATGGGAGAGGGCTGCAGGGTGGTTCAAAGAATGGCTAGTAGTTTGGGGGAGAGACTGAGGTAAAAGACACACACCAGGGGGAGGAAGAGGACCCCTCAAAGGCCTCTGGGCACCAAAGGCCCCTAGTCATGCCTTTCGAAGAGATACTCGACCCAGCCCAGCCTGGGGGCTGGCAGCCTGTGGAGGTGAGTCAGGTGTCACCCCTCTTCTTGATGAATTTCACCTCCTCACCCGGAAATGGTTCTCCAGGAAGTCCCAGAGCTAAGGGTAGGGCCTGCAGCTTCAAGAGGGCCTGGGTCAGTTCCCCTCCCAGGCCATGGCAGCTTCCACAGGCCCTGAGTTTTGCCCCCTCACCTTGGGAGGCTTCAGCACATCTTGGAAGGGGATGTGGCCACTGCACTGATTTTGCAGCTTTAAGAAAAGCTCAAAGCCCTCCACTTCTTCTGTGCCAGCTCTGGAAGAAGTGGCCAACTCCCTTGAGATCCACATCTTCACGGTCACAATAGAAACCCTGAGAGAAGTGGTGTGGGGAGGCCTGAATAGGCAAGGGGACAGGCAGTTGGCTGCAGCCTCCACTCGGTGGAATTATTCTGATGAATTTGGGAGCTCATGGTTGATTGGCAATAAGAGTTAAGGTAGAAAAGAAGGCAGAGTGTAGGCTGGCCTGCAGGTGGTTCTGAAGTTGGTGAGTGGATGAGACGCAGGAGGGAGGCCAGAGGCTGGGAGAAGGTGTCCCTGGGTCTGTTCCCTCCAAACACTGTTGAAACAGGAGACAGATTGGATCCGGGACCATTGAGGGCACTGTCTTAGTATTATTTGTTTATTTATTTATTTTGTAAATCAATCAAAATTATTTTTTTTTTGTCAGATCAGCAAAAAATGCACTACATTTTTTGGTGTGCCTCGGAATTTTAGTAATTAGTTTATGTGTGCCATGGGTTGCAAGAGGTTGGAAATCGCTGCTCTATGGTGAACACCCACACTGTAATTTGCTATTCGCTTGTCTACACTGGCAAGATAATTACCTGAATAACTACAGTTCTCCTTTTTCTGCCAGACTACACAGCTTTATTAGCTCATTAGTTTTCTCCCCAGTAGGAGAGCTGTCATTTCCCAGTCCAGTTCTCCGTCTTGGCCTCTGTCCTACTAGATGGGACAGGATATGAAGTTTGCCTGTCCTCTGAGGCCCTCAAAAGAGATAAAACTGGCCAAAACCGGTTTGGCTCAGTGGATAGAGCATTGGCCTGCAGACTGAAAGGTCCCAGGTTGGATTCCAGTCTAGGGCATGTATCCTGGTTGTGGGCACATCCCCAGTAGGGGGCATGCAGGAGGTGGCTGATAAATGTCTCTCTCATCAATGTTTCTAACTATCCCTCTCCCTTCCTCTCTGTAAAAAATCAATAAAATATATATTTTTAAAAGAGATAAAACTGGTGTGCTGCCACTCTGATACCCCATGTAATTCACACCTACCCCTCCTGTCCCACACACATGGCTCATGGCAATGAGAGTGAGGAACCCTCTCCTTAGCCTATTGGAATGCCAAAGAATACAGTGAAACCTTCAAGCACATTATATTAGCTGCTCCTAAAAATGCACAGAATCAATCGGACTTTTGAATCATTTATGCTCTTAAAAAAAAATCATGTATGATACCTTTCAAACCAAGCATTGTGAAATGGCATAGCCATTTTAGCCAATATCTTCAGGACAAGGCTATATCTTTGAAAGTAGAAATAATTACTTGTGAGAGCTAGACAGATGATATGAATAAGTGCATGCAGTTTTAATTGCTCTGATAAAATACTTAATGCTACCTGGATGATTATGACATCTCTACCGACTTGAGTTCGTTGCTTAAATTGACAATAAATGAGATTAAAATTATTGAAAAGCATTATCTGTTCTCACCTCAGAATTAGAGGTGATGTTATGGGAGAGATTTGTGTGAATAAGTCAGTAGAGCTCATATTACAAGTTGCCAATATTCATAGAACTTTGTTCTTATTGGACTGGAATTAATTATCACACAGAAATTTCAAACTCTTCTAATCTTTTCTTGTATCTTCATTAGTGTGAGATCTCCACCTCTGCTTTGCTTTCTTTTCTTGACCTGCAACAGCTGTATTATTAAAGTGGGATTTCTGCTAATTAGCTGTGCTACTGAGGAGCTGGAGGGGATCTCGGGCGTTCTCTGATCCAATTAGATTCTAACAGCACAAAAACCTGGAGCAAAGATCGGACTGCATGCAGCAATCTAAGAAAAACTCAAAGGCTATTCCAGTGGTACCTCGAGATACGAGTGCCCTAACATATGAGAATTTTGAGATACAAGCCATTGAGCGAGTGATTTTTGCTTTGAAATATGAGCAACATTTGAGATAGGAGTAATCATGTGGATCAGCTGGCTGCACACGACCCACCAGTTTACCGAGACTCGAGAGTCTCATAGTTTCCCACGCCTCAACATTACGGAACAAATTAAACTCGTATCTCGAGGTACCACTGTATTTTTAACTAGAGGCCCGGTGCATGAAATTCATGCACAGGTACCATCCCTAGGCCTGGCCTGCGATCAGAACCATCTTCCCTGGCTGCCCACAGCCCACTCTGCCCCCTCCAATCACCCACGCCCAGTTCCCCCTTTGCCATGAGGGGATCAGAGCCTGCTGACCAGGGAAAAGGACTGAGAGGTGGTCAGTGCACCTAATAGTGACTGGTTGAGTGGTTGCTCTGTTTGCTCCACTGTTAGAGTCAATTTGCATATTACCCTTTTATGATAGAGGATAGAGGCCTGGTGCACAGGTGGAGGCCAGCTGGCCTGCCCTGATGAGGGCCCCAAATTGGGGTGGGATCCCCACTGGGAGGTGGGGCCGGCTGGGGTGAAGGACCCCAGTCATTCTGATCTCTGGTCATTCTGGCCATTCCACCATTACAGTTGCTGGGCTTTTATTATGTAGGATTTGTGTTTTCCAGAGGTTTGGGAAAATTTTTTTCGGAGAAGAACAAGAGTTCATTGACTATACAAATAAAGAAACCCTCCTATCAATACACGCACATTCTTCTAAAAGTTTGCGTAATGCAATATTAAAGAGTGCATATGCCTTTTATCAGCATATTCATTTTGGAAAACACACTCGGTTAAAGTCAGGCCAGTAAGCAACAAGAGTTAGCAGAGTTTATTTTCTGCCCTCTCTGCCATCTTCTGAGCCTGACACTTCTCTCCTTGCCTATAAGAGGTCAGAGCTTTCCCTCCACAGAGGCACCTTCTTTGGGGACATAGGACACCTGGTGAACTCAGCCATACTGAAGTGTCACACACAGGTATTGTTCTGTATTGGAATAAACTGACTCTCGTGTCAATGCCTTTTAAGTACTGGGACTGTCCAAAGCTTTGTGTGCTTGGGGATAGCATAGAGGAATAATAAATAATAATCTTTAGGAGTTTAAACTTGATGTCCTTAATCCACCACTAGCTTTACCTTCTATGTTTTATGTGCCTGCAGCACTGCCTCTTCCCCACCCTTTCCCCTGCCCCTTGGTCATTGTCAGGTTCAGTATCGCACCATGCTTTGGCCAGATAATTACAATGGTCTTTTCAAATTATTATTACTAGAGACATGGTGCATGAATTCATGCACCAATGGGGTCCCTTGGCCTGGCCTTTAGGATCAGGGTGAAACCAGCTCTCTGACAACCCCCAAGGGGTCTTAAATTGCGAGAAGATACAGGCCAGGCTGAGGGATCTCACCGATGCACAATCAAGGCCTGGAAGGAACGTGAGAGGTTGGTCAGCCAGGGAGGGACTGCGGGAAGGCTCCAGGGTGTGTCCAGCCCATCTTGCTCAGTCCTGATCAGCCAGACCTCAGCAGCAAGCTAACCTACCAGTTAGAGGTCTGTCCCCTGGTGGTCATAGTGAGTGGATGAGAGGCCTTAGCATATCTTTAGCATATCCCACTTTGATTGGATGAACAGCTGTCCGGACCACCTGAAACATAGCATATTAGGCTTTTATTATATAGGATTGTTTAAAGTATTACATATGTCTCCTTTTTCCCCCATTGACCCCTCCCCAACCACTCCCACCACCAAGATAACCCCTCCACCCCCACTATCTGTGTCTATTGGTTATGCTAATAGGCATGCATACAAGTCCTTCAGTTGATCTCTTATTGCCCATCCCTCCCCTGCCTTCTCTCTGAAGTTTGACAGTCTGTTTGATGTTTCTGTGTCTCTGGGTCTATTTTTGTTCATCAGTTTATGTTGTTCTTTATATTCCACAAATGAGTGAGATCATGTGATATTTATCTTTCTCTGACTGGCTTATTTCACTTAGCATAATGCTCTTCAGGTCCATCCCTGATGTTGCAAATGGTAAAAATGTCCTTCTTTTTTATAGCAGCATAATAGAGTTTCCTCAAAAAGTTAAAAATGAAACTCCCATTTGACCCAATAATCCCATTTCTAGGAATATATCCCAAGAAATCAGAAACACCAGTCAGAAAGGACATATGTACCCCTATGTTCATAGCAGCACAATTTACCATAGCTATGATTTCAAAACAGCCCAAGTGCCCATCAGCAGAGAAGTGGATTAAAAAACTGGAGTACATCCACAATGGTCTTTTAATAGGGCTCCCTGGAAACCATTTGATACCCATCAAACCCACTTTCCACATTCCTTTAGACCAGTGGTTCTCAACCTTTCTAACGCCACGACTCTTTAATACAGTTCCTCATGTTGTGGTGACCTGCAACCATAAAATTATTTTTGTTGCTACTTCATAACTGTAATTTTGCAACTGTTATGAGTCGTATCTGTGTTTTCCAATGGTCTTAGGCAACCCCTGTGAAAGTGTTGTTCAACCCCAAAAGGGGTTGTGACCCACAGGTTGAGAACCGCTGCTTTAGACGGATCTGTGCTGACATATTCCACTTGTTTTCTACAAACTCCTATAAAAAAGCCAAGTTCTTTACCATGTCATCGAAGACCCTCCTCCTGATCAGCCAAAAGCCCCTTCCTATGCTCTAGCCTTGCCTCCCTCTTTTTTACTCAAGAAACTCTTGACTTCTCACTGTCCCTAAAACCCATTATGATACATTTATTACATTCCTATGGCATTTCCATGTTGTTCTTTTGACCTGCTCCAATCCCTTCAAATCCCTTTGATTCATCCCTAATCTTCCTGTAAGATTCTGAAGGGGTTACCACTTCAGAAAACCATCCTCCACCACCCCCTAAACACACGTATATATCCACACACCCTTTTGCTTGCATACATTTTCTCACATGCCTTCTTTCTACTCACACACATGCTTGCACATGTGCTAACACATTTGGATGAGGCACTGTACTTTGTTTTAATAGAATCTTGTCAGTCTCTTTGACTCAATACCATGCATTATTATTACACGCATGTGTGTCTGTGTCTTCCCCGGTATTTGTCTTCTTTGAATCTCCAACATCATATCTAGGCCAGGGAAGACACTAAAAAATGTTTGGTGTTACATAATTTATGATTTTCTCTAATCTTGAGATATTTTATTTTTGAAATAGGGTCTGCTAGAACAGATAACCACTAGAAATCCTTACACTCCCACACCTGCAACCTTATCTGAGTTACTTTCTGACTTTGTAGTACCACATAAATGTTGGTGAAGGGTGGACAGATCTGAGATTTGGGGTCATTTGTCTCTATTTTTCATTCTTAATAATTCTAGCTCACATCTACAAACTCAAACTTGGGCCTGGGATCCTAATAAGGCCAATTATACAGAGTTCGAGGGTGTGTGATTTTGCCAAACCCCTTGCCTGCGCACCTGAATAGACTACCTCTCTTCCCTATGCCTTTTCCCACTGGTTACATGTTGAAGGTATGGGGACAGGCATTTGATCAAAGCTGGATACATCACGGGATTAGTGGCCTTGACCAAGTAGATTAAGAGGTGAGTTCTCAACTCCAACCCCAGCTAATCACATTCCTTCTCTGAGCTTTGCTCCACAGGAATGAGACATAGTTGAAATCAATTTCTCTCTTATGGATAATGGTGAGACAAAACAACAACAACAACTCAGAAACTGTTTAGAGCAACGGTTCTCAACCTGTGGGTTGCGACCCCTTTGGGGGTCCATCGACCCCATCACAGGGGTCACCTAAGACCATCAGAAAACACAGATATTTACATTACGATTCACAACAGTAGCAAAATTACTGTTAGGAAGTAGCAAAGGAAATAATTTTATGGTTGGGGATCACCAGAACATGAGGAGCTGCCTTAAAGGGTCCCGGCATTAGGAAGGTTGAGAACCACTGGTTTAGAGCTATGTAGAGGCAGCCACCTACAGGGAGAGCGAATGACAGCGATGCTTTGATGAGGAGGTGTTGCTTGGAAACAGCTTTAAGAATCACTAATGAACATGAGGCTCCATCCTCCCAGGAAGCCAAAGTGGGGCATTTCCGATCCACCGCCTCAGACGGGCACAGGAGGGCCTGGGAGCGAGGCCCATGAAGAAGTGTGACCAAGTTTGGGGTTTGGAAGTCGCACACTCAGGAGAGTTGTGTGCTAATAATAAATGCCAGGACTGGCAGGTCTCGAACCATCGATCTCCCCAGCAGACAGTGATCAAGCACAGGCCTGTTCCAGCAAAGGGCGAGGACTTGCTAAGGTCCAAGAAGAGGATCACAATTGTCCAGTGGGCAGGCCCACGTGTCAGGAACAGTGTAACAGTTGGCAGCGCCCCAGGAGAAAATGCTGGGCTAGACAGCACGGGGCTCACTGCCAGGGGCCCATGGTGCCATCATGGTGCCATCATTAACCGGATTCAACAGCTAATTTGGAAAGTTTTACAACTCCCAGCATCCATCCCAGTCCGATAGGAACCTGATTAGATTTTTAAATGTCTGAGCCTGAAAGGTAGCTGCCATTCTGCCAGCTCAAAACGAGAGGAGCCACGCTGCAGTCGATGGAAAGGAAAGTAGGTTACTCCTGAGGGCTCTGTATTTTCATGCCACCTCTTACGTCTGAGGACTTAAATCTCAAAAAATAGATTTTCCACTGAGCCAAACCAGCCAGGAGGACAAGAGGAGAAATAGTCCAGAGATGGAAGATGCTGACGATGCCTTGCCCTGAGAGCAGTCAGCAGCTGTGCATCGCTACAGGTTGCCTAGGACCAAACCAGAGAGGGTCGGACCTGCATTACCATACCATCATTTGTCCATTATCCAGATACCATTGCTGACATGTACACATAAGGAACTGATTGACATTGAATCTGGGACTCAGAACTATTGAACATTGAAATTGGGACTCAAACATTTTTTGTTCTTATAGGTTTATTTCTAGTCTGCAGAGGCAAGATTTTTTAAAGAAAAGAATCGGGGGAAAATAGAGGCAAAAGAGCATTGAACAGACTTTCAAACTACTGCAAGAAGGCAGGGGAGGTTACGCGGGGGAGGCCTGTAAGAGATCAACTGAAGGACTTATATGCATGTGTATAAACATAACCATTGGATACAGGACATTGGGGGGGAGAGGAGGGGAGAGCTGGGGGGTAGGAGAGGCTGGGGGGAAGTCAAAGGAGGGAAAAGGAGACATATGTACTACTATTTGTAATACTTTAAACAATA
>PVJN01022421.1:0-33426 GCA_004026805.1 Lasiurus borealis | reverse complement strand
CGCTGCTCTGCCCGAAGCCTGGCTCCCTTTGGGGACCTCCAGCCCAGCCTCCCCGGGGTGACCCAGCTGCCAGGGCCGCCGCAGCCCAGGGGGGAGGCTGTGATGGATGGGAGGGAGTTAGTTAATAGAGCCAAAAACACATGGGCCCTGTCCCCACCCCGACCCTCCAACACACACGCTCACACACACACACACACACACACACACACACTTTTGCAGGGTCCTCTGCCAGCAGCCCCGGCCGTTGGAAATAGCCCATGGCATACCCTCCACGCCCACCTCCTACCTAAGCTGTGCCGAAATGGGGTCTACGTGGCAGGCATGAAGCTGCTGCTTTGGACAATGGCCCGAGTCACCGAGGCCCAGCCCTGCCCAGCCTCTGCCGGGCTGAGTGCCCTGTGGGGTGTCTGAAGGCGGCGTGAAAAGATGGGCTGGGCCCTCAGTGTCCAACGTCTCAGCTCAGATGGGAATCTTCCCAAGCGGGTTTCTTTTCCTTCATCTTGGACTCCATCTCTGTCCCCCCCCCCCTTTTTTTAAAAATAGATTTTATTAATTTTTTACAGACAGGAAGGGAGAGAGATAGAGAGTTAGAAACATTGGTGAGAGAGAGAGACATCGATCAGCCGCCTCCTGCACACCTCCTACAGGGGATGTGCTCGAAACCAGGATACATGCCCTTGACCGGAATCTAACCTGGGACCTTTCAGTCCACAGGCCGAGGCTCTATCCGCTTAGCCAAACCGGTTTTGGCTCCATCTCTGTTTCTTTTTTTTCTTTTTTTTAATATATTTTATTGATTTTTTACAGAGGTGAAGGGAGAGAGACAGAAAGTCAGAAACAATGATGAGAGAGACATCGATCAGCCACCTCCTGCACACCCCACAGTGGAGATGTGCCCGCAAGCAAGGTACATGCCCCCAACCGGAATCGAACCTAGGATCTTTCAGTCCACAAGCTGACACTCTATCTGCTGAGCCAAACTGGTCTCGGCTCCATCTCTGTTTCTTGATCTGACTTCTTTTCCTAACCACTTCCCAGCCAGCTCTTTACTTAGAGACGGAACTAGAACACTCCCCTGAAATGACCCACGGACAAGAGCCGCTCTCCTCGCTGGAGCGGCCTCCTACCAGGCTGGTACCAGGCTGGTACCGGGCTTCGCCATCAGCGTCTGAGCTCCCTGTCTCTGCAAGGATCCCAGTCCAGCCCGGCTAAGATCTGATTAAACTCTCTTAGGGGAGAGAGTTTGGGGAGGGTATTTGCAAAGGGCCCTTCACTCTCCGATTCCCTGCACTTACTTCCTGCTCCCACCTCTCTGTGCCCCTCCCCTCCACACAAACAGCTTTGCTTGTGCCTCTTCCAAACCAAAGGCGGAAAGGAGAGCCTGACTGGGTGCTGTCTGGGCCAGAACTGTGCTGGGTGCCCATCAAGGCCGGAGCTCTGGGTCCTGAAAGGACCCCTCGACCCATAATGTGTCTGCTGGTTTCTCTAATTAACCCTTTACAATGGATACGTTTATGTTGTTCATTATTACTAACAAAATATTTTTAAATGGAGGAAGGATGGAAAAGGCGTACATGTACCTTCACACCTAATTCAACCATTACTTGCACTTCGGTTGTATTTTCCATGTTTATACGCATAGAGCAGCGGTTCTCAACCTGTGGGTCGAGACCCCTTTGGGGGTTGAACGACCCTTTCACAGGGGTCGCCTAAGACCAGCGGAAAACACCTATTTCCCATGGTCTTAGGAACCAACAGACTGCTCTTCGGTGTAGCAAAGTGTAGCAATGTAGTTTACTGTTGTCATATGAAGACTGTTGCCCATGCTACACCACGATTCAAGACAAAAATTTCATTTATTTGTAATTAGAAATAAATATTTCACGATATATAATTACATATTGTTTTTGTGATTAATCACTATGCTTTAATTATGTTCACTTTGTAACAATGAAAATACATCCTGCATATCAGATATTTACATTACAGTTCATAACAGTAGCAAAATTACAGTTATGAAGTAGCAACGGAAATAATTTTATGGTTGGGGGTCACCACCACATGAGGAGCTGTCTTAAAGGGTCGCGGCATTAGGAAGGTTGAGAACCACTGGCATAGAGGAACTCACTCTACAATGAAAGTGTGTATTGAATGTCTCCTGTGTGCCAGGTACAGTGCTTATAATGTTTCTATCTGGGGCATAACTCCAGACCCCTTCCTAGCTTTCTTCCTCCTCTCCCAACGCCAGGTTATTGCCATGGAAGAGGTAAACCCTCTCATCATGGACTATTTGAAAATTCTCACATTGAGAGACAGGGTCTCAGGCCTATCAAGATTGGAATCCATGAGGGGCACCAAAGCCACGGAGGGCAGGCACGCTCGGTGATTAAGGCCGTGGGGAGGGAGAGAAGGCCCCACGCTGATGAGCATGGGGCCAAGGGGAGGGGAGGTAAGTGACCCTGAGAAAAGGCTAGCCCGGTCTCTGATTACATGGGGGATCAGCACCAAATGGTGAAACAGTGTTCCGAGGTTGCGTCTAGGAAATGTTGAATATTTATGAGCGATGCAATCAGGGCCTAGGAGGTAAGGCTTTAAACATAAATAGGCGGTGGGATGGGCGTAGGGAGGACGGAAGGGAGACATGAAAGGGACGCAGTGGGAAAAGGAGAGGGACACAAGCAAGGAGGTAAAGGTGCCCTGACTGGTTTGGTCTAGCAGATAGAGCGTTGGCCGGCAGAATGAAAGGTCCCAGGCTCGATTCCGGTCAAGGGCATGTACCTTGGTTGAGAGTACATCCCCAGTGGAGGGTGTGCCCGAGGTAGCTGATGGATGTTTCTCTCTCATCTATGTTTCTAGCTCTCTAACCCTCTCCCTTCCTCTCTTTGAAAAAAAAATTCAATAATATATATATATATATATATATATATATATATATATATATACATTTTAAAAATATATTTTATTGATTTTTCACAGAGAGGAAGGGAGAGGATAGAAAGTCAGAAACATCGATGAGAGAGAGACATCCATCAGCTGCCCCACACTGGAGATGTGCCCGCAAGCAAGGTACATGCCCCTGACCGGAATCAAACCCGGGACCTTTCAGTCCACAAGGCCGACGCTCTATCCACTGAGCCAAACCGGTCTCGGCAATAAAATATATTTTTTTAAAAAAGAAAGGAAAAATACATCCCCATGACTTGTTAGAGGAGTGACTTCCCTGCATGACCCTAAAATCCAGTTGCATCCTATTGTGTAGCTGAGGTCACAATGAGGCTGACCTTTTCCAGGTCAGACTGGGCTCCAAAGACATCTTGGAGTCATCTTTACTTCAAGGAATTTAGCTCCAGGATATTGTGGGGAAACAACGCCCTCGATGATGTAAGAAGGCCCTTGATGATGTAAGAAGGTCAGTGTGGGAAGCGGCACCCCAAGGCGGAAGGATCCCTGCAGATACAGGAGATGGGCCCAGTGTTGGAGGAATACAGATACGTCTACCAACAGCCACGCAAGCAACCCAGACACACAGACTAATGACCCCGTGGTGTAAGGCGGAAAGCTTCTCACATGTGTGTTCCATGCAAATCATCTTCCTTTGAATGTAAATCATTAGAGGTGAGGGAATATCCTTTTTCATGGAAGAAGGGGACAGCCTTCTTTGGATGCAGGGGATTTGAATATATTAATTGGTCTCTTCCTCTGTGAAGTTGGTGCTCACCTACAGAGAGAGGGGGAGGAAGGGGGGGGAACATGAAGACAAATTGAGACGGAGAGTGATACAGGAGAGAGTCCACTTCTGACTGACTGCAAAGGTGCCAGCAGTCACAGAGATGAGCAAATGCAAAGAGCAGCCGGTTTAATTATTGATGGGTAGCAGGGACTAAGGGATTTAGGAACTAAAAATAGAAGGATAGAAAAAGATCTGGTGCTTTTAGTGGATTATACTCAGCAGAGGACTGCAGAAGTCATTCTGTTAATAGAATTATATATATATATATATACATATATATATATATGTGTGTGTGTGTGTGTGTAACGTGTTAGAGAGGAGAGGGTGGGTCTTCCTTCTGCTACCCCCAGATGCAAGTCTTTCACAGATATGTGGTATACAAAGCCTACAGGTGTAGGATCAGCCCAAGTGACATGTGATATACAAAGCCTATAGGTGTAGGGTCAGCCTGAGAGATGTGTGGTATACAAAGCCTACAGGTGTAGGGTCAGCATGAGAGATGTGTGGTGTACAAAGTCTACAGGTGTAGAGTCAGCCTGCGTTTAAATCCTGGATCCTCTATTTACTAGCCAAGTGATTTTGGACAAGTTACTTACTATTCTGTGTCCATCTCCCCATGTGCAAAATGAAGGTAATCACAGTAGCTATTCATGGAGTTTTTAGGAGAATTCAATGAGTAACCCACTTAGAACAGTCCTGGCGATAATAAGTTCACAGGAGATGTTATCTACTGTAACTCATATCTTCATTTACATTAAATGAGTTCCAGCTATATGTTACACATCATGTCAGGCACCAGGGGTACAAAGATGAATAAGAGCCTGGCCAGCATGGCTCAGAGGTTGAACATCAACATGTGAACCAGGAGGTCACGGTTCAATTTCCAATCAGGGCACATGCCCTGTTGTGGAGGCTCAGTCTCCAGTAGGGGGCATGCAGGAGGCTACCAATCAATGATTCTCTCTCATCATTGATGTTTCTTCATCTCTCTCTCCTTCTCCCTTCCTCTTGAAATTAATAAAAATATTTTTAAAAAGCCGAAACCGGTTTGGCTCAATGGATAGAGCATCGACCTGAGGACTGAAAGGTCCCGGGTTCGATTCCAGTCAAGGGCATGTATCTTGGTTGCAGGCGAATCCCCAATGAGGGGCATGCAGGAGGCGGCTGATCGATGTCTCTCTCTCATCAATGTTTCTGGCTCTCTATCCCTTCTCCCACCCTCTCTATGAAAAATCAATAAAATACATTTTTTAAAAAATACCCCCCCCATGATTTAAAAATATATATATATTTTAAAAAAAATATTTGCTGCCGAAATTGGTTTGGCTCAGTGGATAGAGCTTCTGCCTCCCAACTGAAAGGTCCCAGGTTCGATTCCGGT
Organism: Lasiurus borealis; assembly: GCA_004026805.1. Lineage (NCBI taxonomy): Eukaryota > Metazoa > Chordata > Mammalia > Chiroptera > Vespertilionidae > Lasiurus > Lasiurus borealis. The sequence goes on along the minus strand of PVJN01022421.1, from coordinate 28,315 downwards.
CAAGGGCATGTACCTTGGTTGTGGGCACATTCCCAGTATGGGACGTGCAAGAGACAGCTGATTGATGTCTCTCTCTCATCGATGTTTCTCTCTATCCCTCTCCCTTCCTCTCTGTAAAAAATCAATAAAATATATTTTTAAAAGATATTTGCTGGAGTTGCAAAGTGTCTCCCCCACAGGCAGTAATCAGTATGAGATGGGGGAGGGGCAGGATTGTCCTCAGATGGAGAATAAGATGTAGCTCCCGCTCTCTAAGGGGAAGCTGCAGCTTATGGGGAAGACAGACATGGAAGCAGAAGTTTAAAACATCCTCAGTTACACAGCAGGGGACTCAATCAAGTGGCTTGGGAGGACCCCACCGTCTGGGAGAGCTGAGCCGGGGAGGACTCACTAATCAGAGACTGAAGTGGGATTGCCAGGATGAAAGGAGCCAGCGGGTGGAGAAGGGAGGGGAGAGGGATTTCAGGAAGAGGGAGTGGCAAGAGCAAAGGCATAAAAGCAGAGAGAGCGCTGAACATCCATGATGGAAAGCAGCTTGGCGCTGGGATCTAGATGGCCAGAGGGGTGGGGGGAGGGGGAAAGGAGAAGATCTTGGAAAGGCAGACAGCATGCAGACTGTGCTGATTCTCGTTGGCACCTATGTGGGGTCTATCCTGCAGGAATTGAGGAGCCAGTATATTTTAAGGGAACCGGTGACCAGATCAGCTTTGGACATTAGAGACAAGCATGTAGCTGGTATGCCTGGAGCTTAGTAGGTGCTTACTAAACAGGGTTGAACACGTACAGGACAACTCCCCAAAGCAGCAGCGCAGAGGATGGATTCTCAGGGGGAGACCGGATGCAGAGAGTTAGTCTGCGATAGTCGGAGGAAAGGTGGTGAGAACCTAGACTAAGGCAGTGAGCGGCAGGGAGGTGGCAGGAGCACAGAGCTGATGGAAGGCCTCCCAGAAATGGGCTGGAGTGGTGTGCTCACGGAGAGGTGAGAGAGGCCGAGAAGGCTGTGGGCTCGAAGGGGCCAGTTGTAAGGACTAATAACATGTTTTCTTCTTCTTCTTTTTTTAAAATATATTTTATTGATTTTTTACAGAGAGGAAGGGAGAGGGATAGAGAGTTAGAAACATCCATGAAAGAGAGACATTGATCAGCCGCCTCCTGCACTCCTCCTACTGGGGATGTGCCCGCAACCAAGGTACATGCCCTTGACCGGAATGGAACCTGGGACCTTTCAGTCCGCAGGCCAATGCTCTTATCCACTGAGCCAAACTGGTTTCGGCAACAAGATGTTTTCACTAAACCAGAATCTATGGAGGGCTTGCTCTGTACCAAGATTTTTTGTTTGTTTTTTAAAAAATATATTTTTATTGATCTCAGAGAAGAAGGGAGAGGTAGAGAGAGAAAAACATCAATGATGAGAGAGAATCACCGATTGGCTTGCCTCCTGCATGACCCCCACTGGGGATCGAGCCTGCAACCCAAGCATGTGCCCTTGACCGGAATCGAACCAGGGGCTCCCCAGGCCGTAGGCCAACGCTGTGTCAACTGAGCCAAACCAGCCAGGGTTGTACCAAGTTTTATACTATAAGGAACCAGCACGCTCTTGTTCCCCAGCCGCTGTTCTGTTTGTACCAGGATGGGCACACCTCTGCCCCGTGGCCTCCAGATTTCCAGACTTGCTGGAGTGAGTTGCAAAGTATCTCCCCAGGAGCTCCCCCACTGGAGCCCTGTGGGGAGCGGGGTGCTCTTAGGCAGCGGAACTGGCTTATGATCTCAGCAGCTCCAGGGGTGGAGCCAACAGACCCTGGCTCAGCCCAGGCGTGCTCCTGCCGTCTGCTTTCCAGCAGATGCTGTTTGCTTTCTGATCCCCGCTCCTGTGAGGCCCTCTGGGCTGGTCACTGCCCCCTGGCCTCATAACTCTGAGGCCAGCCACCCTGCTGGTCATTCACAGACACAGCCCAGTGAGGGCGGGGACAGATGCCGGTTTCTTGTCTCCCCGCCCCCACCAAAACACACACATATGCTCAGGGTAGATCCGTGCCCTGGGAAGGGGTCCAGGCAGGGAGAGTGATGGGAAGCTGCAGGCTCCAGGGGGATGTAAAATGGACTAGGCGGTGTGTGTGTGTGTGTGTGTGTGTGTGTATGTGTGTGTGTGTTGGGGAGAGACGGTGGCAGTCATCAGTACGAGCTGGGGGCAAGATCGTCCTCAGACTGCCCTCTGGGGAAATTACATGCCAGCAGCTTCAGCCACTACCAGCTGGCATGCGGGCTTGGGACCACCAAGAAGCCTCCCAGCCAGCCTCCAGCCTGGGCACTGAACATTCCCAGCGACATTCCCTGGCCAGGGTGCTGGCACTGGGACAAGGAAGGTGGCCTAATGGCTAATGTTCTCTCCCTCAGCAGACACACAGACACACATGCAGAGACTCACACACAGACACAGAGACACACACTCACACATAGATACACACAAACATAGATACACACACAGACACACACAGACACAGAGACACACACAGAGACTCACACACACCCACAGAGACTCACATAGACATACAGAGACACATACACAGACACATACACAGATACACACACAGACACACACATAGATACACAGAGACACACACAGAGACTCACATTGACATACAGAAATAACAGACACATACACAGATATACACACAGACACAGACACACACAGACACACACATAGATACACACACAGGGACACACACACAGAGACTCACACAGAGACACACAGAGATACACACAGAGAGACACAGACTCACACACAGGTATACACAGACACACACAGAGACACACAGATGCAGACACTTCTTCCCAGATGCCGTAACATTATCAGGATGAACGTACCCTCTACCTCCACACACTCCTGCCTCCTGCTACTCTCTCCTTTTTCTGCCAACCCCCTTCTCAACCTCCTTCTCTCTTTTCTCCCCTTTCTCAAGTGCAGACGGTTATGGATAAAACCCTGAAAGGAAGCCGTTTCCCGGGGCAGCAGAAAGCGTGTGGGGGAGGGTGTTTTGAATTCAACTCCGATTCTTTCTTCAGCCAGAGAAAATTTACAAATCAATGGGTGGAACCCAAGCCGGAGTGAGGGCCCTGCAGTTCCAGTGCCTGCCTCTGGGGGGCCCTGGTTCCAGGTGCCGGCCAAGTGCCTGTGGTCTGCAGGGTAAGAATGGAAGCAGAGCCGAAACCAGTTTGACTCAGTGGATATAGCATCGTCCTGTGGATTGAAGGGTCCCAGGTTCGGTTCCGGTCAAGAACATGTACCGTGGTTTCGGGCACATCCCCGGTGGAGGGTGTGCAGGAGGCAGCTGATCGATGTCTCTCTTTGATGTTTCTAACTCTCTATCCCTCTCCCTTCCTCTCTGTAAAAAAATCAATAAAATATATTTTAAAAAAAGAAAAAGAAAGGAAGCAGATGCAGTGAGCTACCTGCCCTCTCTAAGCAAGAGGCAGAGCAGAGCTGTGTGAGTAATTTGCGGGGTGTGGGCAGGGAGTGAGGAGACAGGCACGGAAACTCCTTCCGGAACAACTGATGGTCACCCACCAGAGAGAAGCAGCTTAGCCTCCAGAAGGTGCAGGGCCAGGAGGGGGCTGAGTGGAGCTGGGGGGTGTGACCCTGGGGGGCCTACCCCACCCACTCTGCCCCGACCCCCACTGGGCCAGCGGTTCTAGGGACACTGACTGGTGGGGAGGAACTGTGGCTACGGGGGAGGTTTTGAGTGTCCAGCATATCCCCATTGAGTGCTCCACCCTCTTTTAGGTCTGAGCTGGTTTAAAGGGAGAGCATCCCAGAGAGATAGAGAAGTACAAAGAGAAAAAGACCGGAGAGAAATAAGCATAAACGTGGGGAGGGAACGGGCAAAGTGAGGAGAAGGTGCCGAAGCGGGCTAGGAGATCTGGGCCTGAAGCGTCCTGGAAAAAAGGAGAGGGACCCCAGCATTGGTCCAGCCTCCACACCCGGAAGATGGAGATGGGGAAGCAGCCGTGCCCAGGGGCTGGCTGACTGGCAGCCTCCTCTCTGGGAACCCTGAGCAAACACTCGCTGATCCCCACATAAAAGGCCAATTAACCGGGACGCCTCTGCGAACAAATCCGCTAACAGGGTGACAAGCCCCCAGACACTGGCAGGCCCTGTGTTTGCCGAGAGGCTGATGGGAGCAAATCAGGGGATTAGGATGGGGCAGGAGCCACATGGGTAGGGCTGGGGTTTCCTGTCTGGACAGCCGGCCCTGTCCTGCTGGATCCCCGATTTCTGGCCTGGCTCGGCCTCTGGTGTGATGGAACCCGGGTGACCTAGGTCAGCAGGAGGAGGAGGGAGCAGAGGCCTCAGCCCTGAGATGGGGAGCTTCGGGAGCAGAGCACCTGGGGTCTAAGTGACGATGCTTCTAACCGGCCCATTCAGGATTGGGTCCTGCTTCTGGGCTCCTCATCCCCAATCTGCCCTGACCATCTCTCTCCCGGAATGCACCCTGGCCCCCGAGCAGGGACACACGCCAAGCGCCCTCTCTTGGTACGCTGGCTCTTTCCAAAGAAGAGAGGGGTTGCCGAGACCGGTTTGGCTCAGTGGATAGAGCGTCGGCTTGCGGACTGAAAGGTCCCAGGTTCGATTCCGGTCGGGGGCACGTACCTTGCTTGTGGGCACATCTCCACTGTGGGGCGTGCAGGAGGAGGCTGATGGATGTCTCTCTCTCTCATCGATGTTTCTGACTTTCTAACTCTCTCCCTTCCTCTCTGTAAAAAATCAATAAAATATATTTAAAAAAAAAAGAAGAAGAGAGCGGTGTCCCTAGCCCCTCTCCCACCTCCCTCAACTTTCAGCCTCAAGGGGGACTGGGACTGAAGTCCTCTGGGGGTGCCAGACTCCTGGTCCAGCCCTGGGCAGAGAGGGGTTCAAAGAACTGCTCCCCCCGGGGCTGCCTCCCTCTAACGGGGCCAGCAGAGCCGAGGCAAGTGAAGACACCCCACCGCCAATGATTCTGAGGCCCCAGGACTGGTGTGTGGATGGAGAGGGGACAAGGCCCCCACCCCTGGAGAAAGTATGGGGTTCACCTGAAAGCTGTCTGCCCGAGATACCCCAGCCCTTGACTCAGCTTACTCTGGCCTCTATGGCTGGGCAGCATCCACTTCTCTGGCCCTAGACCTGTTCCTCTGCCCCCTCCTTGGTCAGCAGCCGTCACCCCACGGAGGTAAAATCTCATCGCACAGAACCTGCGGGTTAGCCGCAACCGGCCAGACACTCACCCGTCAGCCGGGGCTGACCCCAGAGAAGGAGGCTGGCCTCTCTCTTCCTCTGACAACCCCCGCGCCCTTCCCCCCGCCCCTGCTGTCCCAGTCTGGGAGAGAGAAGGAGAAAAAGAGATAGAGAGAGAGATGGGGTAGGGATGTGGGACAGGGAGAGATTCATGTAAAAAGAACTCCAGAAAAGTCAGAAGCAGTCTGGGACTGAGTGAGAGGTCATGTCTCCCTCCTCCAACCCCAGAGAACAAAGTTATCCGGTTGGTTTGTATGTGTGTGTTAAAAATATATATATTTTATTGATTTTTTTTACAGAGAAGAAGGGAGAGGGATAGAGAGTTAGAAACATCAGTCAGCTGCCTCCTGCACACTCCCCACTGGGGATGTGCCCATGAGCAAGGTGCATGCCCCTGACCGGAACTGAACCTGGGACCCTTCAGTCCTGAGTCAGGCCGATGCTCTACCCACTGAGACACACCAGCCAGGACCCAAGTTATCCGGGTTTAAGAGATTTGCAAGAGTTTTGCCTCAACCCCCTCTCTTCCCTGACCCTTGCCTTCACGGGAGAAATATATTGCTCTTTGTCTTTGTCCCTGGCTCCCCATCAATCTCCTCAAAAAAGGTGAAACTATTTAAAAAAAAACACGCATACTCGCAGAGAGTCCTATGCAAAAGTATGCAAATCGCTGCGAGCAGCGGCTGGGCGCCTCTGGGCTTTCTGCCCGCCGTTTTATCCCGGGTCTGAGCCTCCTGCAGGGACTGCCGGCTGGGGATCCAGACGCCCCTCCTCATCCTCTGTCTCTCCCCTGCAAATCGGGTGACTGCGGGCGAAGGGGTGGACACGCGTGCGATTGTTCTCCACCCACCCGCACCCAACTCCTCCCTCAAACCTCCTGCACTTACTCGGAGGAACCCCGGCGGGGCCTGCGAGGACCTGGAGCCCCGGTTTTGAGAGCTGGAGGAGCGAGCTTGGGCTTTGCCTCAGTTTCCCCCCAGGCCCGGGAAAGGGAGGGAAGGAGGGAGGCTTTCTGTTCTAAAAGGCGGGCGGGACAGAGTCCGACAGAGCCTCCTGTCTCATCGCGGGGCTGTCAGCACGCAGGAAACTGTCCAGATCCCGGCTCGGGGCGCGGGGCGCGGGGCTGGGGGCGCAGGGGGCGGGGACTCCAACTCTGGCTGAGCGGCTCCAGGCTGCGGCCGCGCTCCTGGCCTGGGGGGCGGGGGGAACAGGGGCGGGAGGAGGAGGAAGAAGAGTGTCGGATTAATCCCTTCATTACGCGGCGCTCGGGTGGCACCTGCTTTCCCCGCGCAGCCCCCAGGGGGCGGCGGCGCCGAGGGCTGGAGAGGAGGACCGGCGCGGCGGGCGCACGGAGGCGCGGAGGCGCGGACGCGCGGACGCGCGGAGGCACCGGGACCGCGGCACCGTGGCTGGGGCGGAGCGCACGCGCTGCCCAGGGGCTGGCGGCTCCCGGCCCGCGGGGCGCAGAGCCCGGGGCTGGGCGCCGAGGCCCCAGCGGCCCGCGAGCCGGTCGGGTGGCGCCATGCTGCGCTACCTGCTCAACGCGCTGCTGCAGGTGAACCTGTTCGCCGACGCGCTGGCCGGGGACGCGTCCAACGCCAGCGAGCCGCTCCTGGGCTTCAACGCCTCGGGGCCGGCCCTCAACCACAGCCTGCTGTCCCCGGGCGAGCCTGCTCTCAACGGTAAGCCCGGCCCCGGGGGGGTGGGGAGGACGACGTCGGGTCCCCGAGTGGGCGCGAGGCGGGAGGGCGGCGTGGAGGAGGAGACCAAGTGCGCCTGCTCCTCTCCGAGACCCAGGCGCGCCTCCTCCCAGCGCCTCCCCGGGCGGGGATGGAGGGATGAGATGGGGCTGGGAGCACCTGAGTGGGTGGGGGGACGGCGGGGGTTGAGGGTTTGGGGGCGGAAGGGGGAGATGGTTGCTGAATCCCTTACTCCCCACCTCCCCAGGCGCCCCCAGGCCATCCCAGGCGAGAAGGGAGACACATGGGTGGGTGCGGGCCGGGACCCCCCTGCGGGGAGGACAGCGGAGGGGCGTGGCCGGCCGGGCCACGTACTGGACCCGCCCCGGTACCGGCTTCCCGCCGGGAACCCCAAGTTTGCCGCGAACTCCAAACTTAGAAAGAGGGCGAACTCCAAATTTAGGGCGGAGGAGACGGGATGTGGGGTGTGTTTGCTACCGAGCTCGACAGAGGCGGCAGCCGTTTCAGGGAACTTAGGAGTTTGCCCCTCCGAGGCGGGCTCGCAGCCGGCCCACCGGGCAAGAGCGGGTCGCCCGCGCTAATTAGGGTGATTAATAAATGAGGGCGGTGATTAATAAATGAGGGCTGAGACCGCGCGCGCCGCCGCGGCCCGGGAGCCTGGAGAGGTGCGGGCGCGCCCCCTGCCGGCCGCGTCGGGAACGCCCACGTCCCCTGGCACTGGGGCCGGGGTTCCCTCTGATGGATGCTTCCCCAGCCGGGGTCTGCTGACCTCCGCCAACTGGAGTCTAGGGCAAGCGCTGTGCTGGAGACTCCAAGGTGGCGAGAAAGGAGACCGGGGCAGTGGGGTGTGTGTGTGTGTGTGTGTGTACTCAGGTGCTGGGGGGAAGCCCCAGAGCCCCATTAGCATGACCCTTAGCTATTCATTAGCTACTGTGGAAGCCTCTCCTGAGACCCCAAATGACAGGGAGGAAATTCCGGGGAAAGGGAGCCTGCAGATGTGTCTCTACAGGAATTAGGGGGAAAGCGCGGGCCAGCCAAGGTGAGCCAGGAATGGAGGGAGTTGGTGGGGGGAGAGATGGGGGGTGAACTGGAATTCTCCAATCTGCTGACCTCCCTGGTCCCCAGGAAGTTCAGCACGGAGCCCCTCTCACAGACACCTCAATGCTCTCACACAGAGTACGTTCACTCTACACCAGTGGTTCTCAACCTTCCTAATGCCGCGACCCTTTAATACAGTTCCTCATGTTGTGGTGACCCCCCGACCATAAAATTATTTTTGTTGCTACTTCATAACTGTAATTTTGCAACTGTTATGAATCGTATCTGTGTTTTCCAATGGTCTTAGGTGACCCCTGTGCAAGTGTTGTTCGACCCCCAAAGGGGTCACGACCCACAGGTTGAGAACCGCTGCTCTACACTGTCCCAGCGAGGTTTGTGGGGAAGGAATCGATGGTCATGCCAGCAGTGGAGGAAGCCAAGTTCAGAGAAGATAAGACAGTATATACCCCAGTGGGCACAAAAGCAGCACCAAGCTTGGCTGTAACAGACCTGCCTGTTCCCATGACGTCCGATGATTAGGTGAAGGGCAAAGCGGAATATGTACTGGGGCCTGGCAGAATCCGATTCAGGTGAAGACTCTAGCAGCCAGGATCAGGTCAGGCGGGTGAGGGAGAAGAACCCCGAAGTAACCTTAGTCCAGCCGCCTGTATTGAGCTTTCTGATGGTCTTAGGCTCTACAGCAGCGGTTCTCAACCTGTGGGTGGTGACCCACAGGTTGAAAACTGCTAGCAAGGTCGCCTCAGACCATCGGAAAACAGATATGTACATTACGATTCATTCACAGTAGCAAAATTACAGTTATGAAGTAGCAACGAAAATAATTTTAAGATTGGGGGTCACCACAACATGAGGAACTGTATTAAAAGGTCACAGCATTAAAAAGGTGCTTTGGGGGAAGTACATGATGGTCTTACGATGCCCCATCACCATTCTTTATGACTCTAGAGCAGCGGAGACTCAGAGCTAAGTCCAAGAACTGCCCACGTTCTCACAGGAGTTGGTGTCCAGGCCTGAGAACCCCTCCCCACCCTAGTTTGCTCCAGCAACAACCCCTGAGCTCCCCATTAGCCCAGTGCTGCTCACCTGGACGGGGCCTGAGGTTTGCCTAACCTGGACCCGGAAAGGGATGGGATGGAGGGGAAAGGGGTGAGAATCACAAGTTTCCGTCTAGAAGGGAAATGGAGAAAAGGAGTCCCTTCTCCAAGTGGGCAACCCGCCCAGCGTCCTCTCCAGGGGAACTTCTGGGAGCGGGGCGGGAAGTGACACCCCATCTCACCCCGAGGCTGGAAGTCGAGGGTCTGCGGATTCAGGAACCGCGTGGGGACGCGGAGGAGGGGCGGGGTGGCGGGGGACAGAAGCCGGCTCCCTCGTCCTGGTGAGCGGAGGACACGGGTGCCGTGAGGCGGCAGCGGCGCCTACTGGCCGCCAGGGGTCACGAAGCCACTTTGGATCAAGCTGGGGCGCCTGAGCGTGGCGCACCGTTACCTCCGGGCTCCTGGGGCCCAAACCACCGCAGAAGCAGCGCAGCGAGCAGCAGGCAGCAGCCCGGAGGGGCAGGACCAGAGAGCACCGGGGAGGGAGGGCAGTTCCTTTCTCCCTGGTCGGGGGTCCTTCCTCCCCGGAGAACCACCTGCGGGAACCGTGCGCGCTCAGAAGGGAGCGCTCCACACCTTCCCACCGCCATCTGCATGGGCTCAGTCCCGGTGGCTGCACGGGAGCCCGAAACACGGTTGTCTGGGGTGTTAATCGACGTGCGCGGTGCCCGTTCCTGGGCTCCCAGGCCCCGCCCATCACCCCAGCCTTCCAGATCCAGGGGACCCCAGGCCTGGCTGGAGCCACGTTCCCCAGATCCCTGCCCGGGATCGCGCCGAGGCGAGGAACCCAGCGGGTGGGGTGGGGTTTGCTGTCCCGCTCACGGAGCCAGGACGTCTGCGAACCAGTGCGGACGGGGCAGGAGGCCGGGCAGCTAGAGGCGCGGGTGGCGCTCCATCCCCATCAGCCCTGGCCAAGGAGGGGGGGGATAATGGGGGTGTCCGGATTCCTGGGCTCCTCGGCGTCGTCCCAGAAGGATGTACCCGCCCCTCCAGAGAGAGGCGGGGTCCCCTTTCTCTCCGGAGCTCCCACCTGCCCCCCTCTCGCCGGTCCGAACGCTCTGCGCCCCTCCCGCCCCCCAGGGTCCCGGGTCGGGCCGGAGGACGCGATGCCGCGCATCGTGGAGCAGCCGCCGGACCTGCTGGTGTCCCGAGGCGAGCCGGCCACGCTGCCCTGCCGCGCCGAGGGCCGGCCGCGGCCGCACATCGAGTGGTACAAGAACGGGGCGCGCGTGGCCACGGCGCGCGAGGACCCGCGCGCCCACCGCCTGCTGCTGCCCAGCGGCGCGCTCTTCTTCCCGCGAATCGTGCACGGGCGCCGCGCGCGCCCCGACGAGGGCGTGTACACGTGCGTGGCGCGCAATTACCTGGGGGCGGCGGCCAGCAGGAACGCCTCGCTGGAGGTGGCAGGTGAGGTCGGGTCCTCCGCCCGTGGCTCCGGGGTGTGGGGCGCGGGAGGGCGCGGGCAGGACCGTCCGGAGCCAGCGATGATGCCTCTTCCGCGGGGGATGGCGCCTTTGGTCTCCAATGCCCACGCCTGGGCCTGGCGTTTTCCCACCTGTGGCGGGGCAGACGGTCATAGTCATAGATGTACTCCCATTCATTCATTCATTCATTCATTCTCTCTCTCTCTGCCTCCTCCCCCCTCTCTCTTCCCTCTCTCTTCCTCTCTTCTCTCTCTCTTTTCCTCTCTCTCTCTCTCCCTCTCTCTCCTCTCTCTTCCTCTCTTCCACCCTTCCTCTCTCTCTCTTCCTCTCTCTTCCTTTCTCTCTCTTCCTCTCTCTTCCTTTCTCTCTCCCTCTCTCTCCTCCTCTCTCTTCCTCTTTTCCACCCTTCCTCTCTCTCTCTCTTCCTCTCTCTTTCTTTCTCTCTCTTCCTCTCTCTTTCTCTCTCCTCCTCTCTTCCTCTCTTCCTCTCTTCCACTTTCCTCTCTCTTCCTCTCTCTCTCTTCCTTTCTCTCTTTTTCTCTCTCTCCCTCTCTCTCTCTCTTCTCTTCCTCTCCCTCTCTCTCTCTCTAGTCCTTCGAGACGATTTCCGGCAGGCTCCTGGGAACGTGGTGGTGGCCGTGGGGGAGCCCGCGGTGCTGGAGTGCGTGCCCCCCCGCGGCCACCCGGAGCCGGCGGTGACCTGGAAGAAGGGCGGGACCCGGGTCCAGGAGGAGGAGGGAAGGATCACGGTGAGGGCGGGGCCAGGCGGGGACGGAGACTGGGGGCGGGGCGGGGGCGGAGTCAGCGGTCACGTGGGGGTGGGCCACGTGCTCGGCGCCTGGCACCTGCCTGCGAGGAGAGAGGCCTGGATCCAAGGGTCTGGGGAGGCGGGGGATGAGGCAGGAGGTCTGAGATCAGGGCAGCAGCTGCCGGAGGGGTAACTGAGGGTGGGTGGCAAGGGTATAGGATGGAGGGTGGAGCATGATGCCCCAGGGACCCCTGGGAGAAAAAAAAAGCACCCAGACCTGAGCACCACCACCTTGGGGCAAAGCGCCCACTTCTTACCCAGCTGGATCCGCGCCCCTGGTTTTCTCCACGGGTTTGTTGTGAAAAAAGTCAAATGCACATGCTTTGGTGGCGATAAAGGACCAGAGTCCCGGTGATTCCCCCGCAGCTCCGGGGCGGGAAGCTGATGGTGTCGCATACGCACAAGAGCGATGCGGGTTTGTACGTGTGTGTGGCCTCCAACATGGCAGGGGAGCGCGAGAGCGCGCCCGCGGAGCTGCTGGTCCAGGGTAGGCGCACGGGGTTTGAAGCGATGCGGGCAGGCATGGGGGGAGCCCTCGGCTGTGCAGACCCCTGACGGTTCCCCCCCTCCTCCCCTCCACGCCACAGAGCGACCCTCGTTCCTGCGGAGACCAGCCAACCAGGTGGTCCTGGCTGAGGCCCCTGCACATTTCCCCTGTGAGGTGCAAGGGGACCCCCCGCCCCGGCTACACTGGCGAAAGGAGGACGGAGAACTGCCCGCAGGCAGGTGAGGAGAGCCGGCCAGCTCCAGTGTGTGCCCCGCCCCAGGGCATGGGGAGGCAGATCCCCTCTCACACCGAGACGCGTCTGCTCCCCAAAGCCTGTGGCCCTGCCCTGTCCAGCCCCCAGCTCCATTCAGAGGGCTTCTGTCCCTGTGGAGGTCTGCCCCTTGTCCCTGGTGTCTGTCTGTCTGTCCTGGGGGAGACAAAAGTAGTGGGTTGGTCTGTAGCCCCATGGCCAACCCAGCCTGGGGGTGGGGAGTGGAGCAGGTATGAGATCCGGAGCGACCACAGCCTGTGGATTGGGCGTGTGAGGGCTGAAGACGAGGGGACGTACACGTGTGTGGCGGAGAACAGCGTGGGCCGAGTGGAAGCATCCGGCTCCCTCAGTGTTCACGGTGAGGCCCCACTGGGTTCTGCCCGCAGCAGGGGTGAAATGAGGGACATGGAGGATGGGGGCCAAGTAGCAAAGGACAAGCAGTTAGATGTGGAGTCACCTGCGACTCGTACAAGAGAGAGGAGGAGACAGCCCAACAGACTTGGGCAAGAATTGGCTCCTACTTCAGCCACGCTGGGACTTCTCTCTCCTGTCCCCTCCGTCTCCCTTCTTAACACCCCTGACTCCCTGTTCCTTTATCTCCCCCGCCCCCACCTTGCCAGTCCCACCCCAGCTGGTGACCCAGCCCCAGGACCAGATGGCAGCAGCTGGAGACAGCGTGACGTTCCAGTGCGAGACCAAAGGAAACCCGCCCCCTGCCATCTTCTGGCAGAAGGAGGGGAGTCAAGTAGGTGCCCGCTCCACCGGTTTCCCGCCAGCTTCTCCTCGGGTCCGAGCCCCCCTCTTTCTGCATCCTGCAAACTGCTCTCGGGGTTCTGCTTTACCTTGGGCCCTCCCAGGAACCCTTGCAGGTTATTTGGGAGGATTAAATAAGATAATTAATATAAAGGGCCTGCCAAAACCGGTTTGGCTCAGTGGATAAGAGCGTCAGCTCTCGGACTGCAAGGCCCCAGGTTTGATTCTGGTCAAGGGCATGTACCTTGGTTGCGGGCACGTCCTCAGTAGGGGGCGTGCAAGAGGCAGCTGACCGATGTTTCTCATTGAAGTTTCTAACTCTCTATCCCTCTCCCTTTCTCTCTGTAAAATTCAATAAAGTATATTTAAAGAAATAAAAAATAAAGGGCCTGAGCCATCGCTAACACTTTTGAAATAAATGGTAACATATGTAGGTGGTAGGGAACGGTCCTGGGTAGTAATTCCTTGTAATCTTTCTCTCAGGATCAAGGATGCAGCGAGCTCTATTAGATCTTCCCTTCCCCAGACCGTGGGGCCTTGGCTTACTGCATTGCTCTAGAACAGCGGTTCTCAACCTGGGGGTCGTAACCCTTTGGTGTCGAACGACCCTTTCACAGGGGTCGCCTAAGACCATCGGAAAATGCAGATATTTACATCACGATGCATAACAGTAGCAAGATTTCCTGGTTGGGGGTCACCACCCCATGAGGAACTGTATGCAAAGGTCTCAGCCTTAGGAAGATTGAGAACCACTGCTCTAGAAAGCAAATAGCTCTGTATCAAAGCTGTGGAGGGTAGACTAGGACTTGATTTTCTATTTATCAGAGGCTTCCACTAGGGGGCGCGCCATAGGAGCAAACAAATCCCAGGAATGAGCATTAACTGAAGTTACAGCATAAGTAACTTCCTGTAAGGGAAAGGCGGGAATTTTGCTACTGGAAAACAAGGCCAGTATAACAAAATAACTGATGGACTCCACCCGCTGGGAAACCAGGCCACTATTCCCTCATTCCAAATAAATCCACAGCCACAATCTTCCCAACATCTTCTCTAGCATCAGATTCCGCTGTGTTTCCATTAGATTCTGAAATGAATAAAAGTGCTGGTGGCGGTAGAGGGTGGGAGTGGTGGGTATGAGTCAGGGGCTCAGCATGGTGCTGTATGTCCTGAGACCCACACCTGCTCCACTACCTTCCCTGTGTGTATCTAATGTAAAATGTTAGAGCCAGAAAGAAGGGGAAAGTCTGTAACATTTATCGCTCAATGTATTATGAGCATCATATGATTACTTCATTTAATCTCCTTAAATATCCTCTAAGAGTCCTATTTGGGGAAATTTAAAAAAATGTATTTTATTGATTTTTTTACAGAGAGGAAGGGAGAGGGAGTTAGAAACATCAATGAGAGAGAGACATTGATCAGCTGCCTCCTGCACGCCCCCTACTGGGGATGTGCCCGCAACCAAGGTATGTGCCCTTGACCAAAAAACGAACCTGGGACCTTTCAGTGCCCAGGCCGATGCTCTATCCACTGAGCCAAACCTGGTTTGGCCTATTTGGGGAAATTGGAGCTTAGGAAGTTCAAATAGCTTGCACAGAGCTGGGGAATCCCTCTCCAAATCATCTAATTAAATAGCTCCTTTTTGTGAATAGGCTGAACTAGTTTGCCCAAGGTCACCCAACTGCCTGGGGACAGAGCATGGATCAGACCCTGGGAACGCTCTGGGTTCCGGTGTTGATGGGAACGGGGAGCTGCCTGCTCATCCCCTTCCCTGGTCCCTCGCTCTGTCCCAGGTGCTGCTTTTCCCCAGCCAGTCCCAGCAGCCCACAGGGCGCTTCTCAGTCTCCCCCCGAGGCCAGCTCAACATCTCGGACGTGCAGAGTGGGGATGCCGGCTACTATGTGTGCCAGGCGGTCAGTGTGGCTGGCAGCGTCCTGGCCAAGGCCCTGTTGAAGGTAAAAGGAGGTATGTGCCTATGGAGATAGGACAGAACCCAAAGGCCTGGAAGGAAAGAATGGCTTAAAGACATGTTTTTCTTGGATTCTCTACAATATGGCTGCAGGGGGGCGGGGGCGCATGCTCCTGAGACTTGCCCTCAAAGTTTCAGAAGAAGCCACTAATAATAGACCGCTGGTTCCGGGCGGAGACTCCAGCTGGTTCTGGAAGCCCCTTCGATCTTGCGGGGAGGGGGCGAGGGGAACAGGCAGAGAATGAGGACCAGGAGCTGATCCTCCTCTGAGGTACCCAAGTTCTTCCTCTCTCAGCCTCGATGGATGGGCTGCCTCCCATCATCCTCCAGGGACCGGCGAACCAGACACTGGCACTCGGCTCCTCTGTGTGGCTGCCATGCAGAGCGACTGGGACCCCTCAGCCGAGCGTCCAGTGGAAGAAGGACGGGCAGTGGCTGCAGGGGGGTGACCTGCAGCTCAACCTACTGGCCAATGGCACCCTGCACATCACCAACGTGCAGGTGAGTCTCCCCCCTGCCCTCCCCATCCTCCCTCAGCCCATGCAACTGAGAATGCCCAACTGCAGTTAAGCACCCGCTGGGACTCTAAGTCCATCCTTTAACCGTCTGCTCTCTCAGACCACCTCGAGGGCACAGCCTCCTCCATCTTTCTGAACACCGTGCTCCACCCTCTCACCCTCCCTTTTTCCGCTCCCGGTTTGCCAGTCCTCTGCCCTCTCCTGCAGGAGGCGGACCAGGGCTTCTACAGCTGTGTGGCCAGGAGCCCCACGGGGGAGGCCACGTGGAGCGCCTGGCTCAGGAGGTGGGGTGAGTGTCTCCCTCGCCAACCCCCAGGACTGGTTTTCTCTTCCCAATGCCATGGCCTTGGTAGTGGGAGGAGGAGGAGGAGTAGGAGGAGGATGTGAGGGGAGGTCAGTGCATTATGTCCCTCTCTCCACCATCACCTCAGTCACAGCTCCAGCCTCCCTCGGGGAAGGAGGCAGCTTACATTCTTTTCCCAGTCTTCTACTCACAAGCTTGTCCCCTCACTGCAGAAGACTGGGGAGAACCACCGGCCCCGCCTCCGGAACCCAGGACCCCTCCCGGGCCTCCCTCTCAGCCCGTGGTCACCGAGGTCACCAAGAACAGCGTGACCCTGACCTGGACGCCCGGCCCGCAGGCCGGGGCCACAGTCACGTCTTACTTGATCGAGGCTTTCAGGTACCGAGAAGGCTGTGAGTGCAAACCTGGACCCTTCACAGGAGGGGCCCCTGTGTCCTTAGGGCAGCGGTTCTCAACCTGTGGGTCGCAACCCCTTTGGGGGTCGAACAACACTTTCACAGGTGTCGCCTAAGACCATCGGAAAATGCAGATATTTACATCACGATGCATCACAGTAGCAAGATTTCCTGGTTGGGGGTCACCACCACATGAGGAACTGTATGCAAGGGTCTCGGCCTTAGGAAGGCTGAGAACCACTGCCTTAGGGTCTTTGCTCTTGAGGGGAGGGGTTTGCCAGTTCCCTTTCCCGGGGGGAGGAGGCAGTAGGGGGCCATCGAGCATGGGTGGGATGGAGTAGGCAAGTTGGGGGATCCCTGGCTCAGCAGACAGCTCTGCCGCCTCATTCCCCTGGTAGCCAAGCAGCTGGCAACACATGGCGGACAGTGGCAGATGGCGTGCAGCTGGAGACCCACACCGTCGCCGGCTTACAGCCCAACACCGTCTACCTGTTCCTGGTGCGCGCGGTGGGAGCCTGGGGCCTCAGTGAGCCCAGCCCCGTCTCTGAGCCTGTCCGCACCCAGGGTAAGGGCGGGGTCCCGGCTCATAGGACACCGCATAGCACCCCTCCCCCAAACCACGCCACCATGCAGCTCTTTCCTGTGGTGCCAGGTCTCTACTGGGGGCTGGCCTGAGGCAAGGGTCATGCTTCCCTCTCATTGAGGGAACAAGAGAAGGAGGAGGAGAGGTAAGGGAGAAGGGGGAGGAAGAGAAGAAGGAGGAGGAGGAGGGGGAGGGGGAGAAAAAGAGAGACAGACACAGGGTGGAGAATGATTCAGTCACCTTGGTGGCGTCTCACTCCCGAGTCCCTTACAGTGTATGTCGATTATCAGGACTCGAAGGTCCCCTTCTGTCCCCCCTCTCCCAGCCTCTTTGACTCCGGGGTGTGCTCTGGAGCACTAAGTAGTACGGTCTATGGGGCAGGGCAGAGGCAGGACACAGCACTGTCAGTGGTGACCCCTGTCCCTGCTGGCCCCTCCTGAGTGGGCTCTTCGGTCCACAGACAGCGGCCCGTCCAGGCCAGGGGAGGACCCACGGAGAGGCCAGCCGGCACTGGCCCAAGTGGCCGTGCGTCTGCAGGAGCCCATCGTCCTGGGGCCCCGGACCCTGCAGGTGGCCTGGACTGTGAGTGTGGCAGAGGGACGAGGTGAAGGGCAGGGATAATGATGGAGGGGGTACAGGGGGGCAGAGGGGCCTCCCAGAATGGGTGGGGGAGCGTGGGAAGGGAGGGGCTGGGGAAGACGGGTGAATGGGAGAGGGGCCGGGCCTGGTGTGCTCCCTCTTTCCTCCTGCAGGCCGATGGCCCGGTCCAGCTGGTGCACGGTTTCCGGGTGTCTTGGAGGGTAGCGGGTCCCGATGGGGGAAGCTGGACAGCGCTGGACCTGCAGCCCCCAGGCCAGCACAGTGCTGTGCTCAGGGGACTCCCCGCGGGGACCCGAATTCAGGTCAAGGTGCAAGCCCAAGGCCAGGAGGGGCTGGGGGCTGACAGTGCCTTGGTGACCAGGAGCACTCCTGAGGAGGGTAAGGGGCGGCTGGGGCTGCTGGATGGACGAGAGGGGAGCGGGAGGGGGAAGGCTTGCAGGGGGAGATCAAATGGGTGAGAAGCCTTAATTCCCCAAGATGTTAGAACTGGGGGGTGGGGAGAGGTTGGGGCCTGAGGGGCAGCTTGCAATGGCTGAGTCCCCACCACGTTCCCCCCTGGCCAGCCCCCAGCGGTCCCCCACAGGCAGTGGCAGTAGCCTTGGGGGGTGAAGGTAACAGCAGTATCACTGTGTCCTGGGAACCCCCGCTCCCCTCCCAGCAGAACGGGGTCATCAAGGAATACCAGGTACAGGGGGTGGGGAGGGAGAAGGCTGGGTGATGGGTGGTGGGAGGGAGGGGGTCCCGGGCTAGGATTGGAAGGGATCCAGGGCCAGCCCTGTGGCCGGGGGTGAGGCTCCTGGGGAAGAGAGAGGGCTCCGTGCCTCTCGGGGCTGAATTGTGCCCGGGGGAGCGCCCTGTGCCACATTCGGGGCGCCAGGTTTCCACGTGAGGCCGGAGCCCCATTCCCTCCCGGCTCTAAGCTGGGGCTCGGCCTCCCCAGATCTGGTGCCTGGGGAACGAGAGCCGCTTCCACCTCAACCGGTCCGCGGGGGGCTGGGCGCGCTCGGCGGTGCTGCAGGGGCTGCTGCCGGGTCTCCGCTACCGGACGCAGGTCGCCGCGGCCACCAGCGCGGGCGTGGGCGTGGCCAGCGCCCCGGTGTCCGTGCAGCTGCGTGAGTCTGGGGGTGCGGGTCTGGGGGTGGGGATGGGGATGGAGGATGATGGAGAGGCTGGAAGTTTCCAGGTCCCCTACTGCGCTCACGGCTCCGATCCCCGACAGCGACCCCCCGGGAGCGGGAGCCCGCGCTGGAGGCGGGCCAGGGGCTGGCGGAGCGGCTGGCCCGGGTGCTGCGGGAGCCGGCCTTCCTGGCGGGCGGCGGCGCGGCCTGCGGGGCGCTGCTCATCGGGCTCGGCGGCGCCCTCTGCCGGCGGTGCAGGCAGCGCAAGGAGCTGAGCCATTACGCAGGTGAGAGCTGGCGGCGTGGGAGTGGGGGTGAGGGTGGAGGTGGATGGGGAGATGCGGAGGGAGCTGTGGACCGCGGGGATGCGGGCCTAGGGCGCCCTAGGACCGGGGGGGAGACGAAACTGAGTGCCTCGGAGCAGACTGAGCCTGGGAGGCGGGCTGGAGCTACATCCCCGGGAGCCGGGCATTGTCCCCTGCATGGACCTCAGAGCTGATGGGACTGAGAGGGAGGAGCGGGGTCCGCAGGGGGCGGGACCTGGGCCTGGGAAGGGGTAAGACTTACCTTTAAGGAGCCTGGGGAGGAGAGAGAGCAGGTTCTGCAGTCAGCTTGGGTCAAAGGGGGTTGAGTCTAGCCCGGCTGGTGTGGCTCAGTGGTTGAGCATCGACCTATGAACCAGGAGGTCACGGTTGGATTCCCCCCCGGTCAAGGGCACCTGCCTGGGTTGGGGGTTCCGACTAAGTGTGGGGTGCTGCTCAGTGATTCTCTCTCATCATTGATGTTTCTGTCTCTCCCTCTCCCTTCCGCTCTGAAATCAATAAAAATATATTTTTTAAAATAAGTGAATAAAGGGGGCTAGTCTTAAGAAGATGTACTCGTGAGGGTGGGCCTGGCGGGAGGGGTGTGGCCAGGACCCAGGCCATACATTGTGAGCCGGGTTTGGGTGGAAAGGCCCCGCCACTACCCCTTTAACCCCCTTAAAGTCCCTCCCCCCTTTCCTGCGCATCTGGAGAGCTCTGAGAGCACCTGGACCAGCGGTTCCGTCTTGGCTACACATGGGAATCGCTTGGGGAGCTTTAGAAAAATATGAATGCTCCACTCCCTCTCACTCCCAGCAGTTCTGATGAAACTGGTCCAGGGTGCAGCTCAGTGGCGATACTGGGACGGGGCGCAGGAGTGGACGAGAGTGTGGCTATTTCTGACCCTTTTTCCATTTCCCTCTTCTTTCTCCCATGGGGTCCTCGCCGGAAGCCTCCTTTGCCTACACGCCTGCAGGTGAGCCACCGCTGACCGCCCCGTGGGGTCAGACCCCAGCACGGGCTCGGTCTCATCCGTCTCTCCTCTCGTCCCCAGTGTCCTTCCCACACTCCGAGGGCCTTTCGGGAGCCGGTTCCAGGTAATTTGCTCAACTTCCTTCCCAAGGATAGTGGGATGGTCATCTCCACGGACAGGCCGCACCCCTTCCTCTCCAGGCCTCACTGCCTCCTCAGCTGACGTGCCCACCACCCCCACTTCCTACCCTCCCCATCCCCACAGTGCCCCTGCCTCCTCTACTGCCCAGGCCTCCCCGGCTCTCTCCCCCAGCGTCCATGCTCTCCCCCAGGCCACCCGGGGGCCTCGGCCCTGCCCCCTACCCTTGGCTGGCAGACTCCTGGCCCCACCCATCCCGCAGCCCCTCCGCCCCGGAACCTAGAGGAGCCTGCTGCCCCGGCAATCCCGACCCGGACGACAGATACTACAATGGTGAGGAGTCCTCCTCCCCTCAGGGGCCCCAGCACCCCTTTCTCCTCTCCAACTACTGGGGTACACTGAAGGGAGCCCCAGTGCTTCTGAGGTTGGTCAGTCCTCAGCAGGATGTGAGTTGGCCTTACCTGTACCCCGGTTTGGGAAGTAAGGTTTGGGATGGGGGGGGTAAGAAGCGATCGGGGGGCGGGGTTCCTCTTGCCCTCCATTCTCCCCTTGTCTGTGTTTCTGTGTCTGCCCTGCCTCCTCCCTGGGCCCCCTCTTTCTCGTCCTCAGAAGCTGGGATCTCCCTGTACCTGGCTCAGACAGCGCGGGGCGCGGCCGCCTCCCCCGAGGGTCCTGTCTACAGCACCATTGACCCCGCCGGGGAGGAGCTGCAGACCTTCCACGGGGGGTTCCCCCCAACCTCCTCCGGGGACCCGAGCACCTGGAGCCAGTATGCTCCCCCGGAATGGAGCCAGGGCGACAGTGGTACGCCTCCCCGCCCTCTCGCCCCACACGCCTCGGGACCTGGCCCGGGACTTGCTTCTGGCAGGCCTCACCTCTGCCCCTTTCCCGCTCTGCTCAGGGCCAAGGGCAGGCAAAGCGAAGCTTCTGGGGAAACCTGTGCAGATGCCCTGCCTCCACTGGCCAGAAGCCCTGCCCCCACCCCCTCCTTCCTGTGAACTGAGCTGCCTCCAGGGGCCTGAGGAGGAGCTGGAGGGCGGGTAAGGATGCTTCTGGCTGCAGATGCCCTAGCGGGGGACCAGCCCCGGCTGCCTGCAGGGAGGGGAGAAAGCTGGAGAGGAAGGGAGGTGGCACTGGGCGGCCAAGGAAGGGTATGGAAGCTACTCAGTCATCCTCACCCTCCTGCCTCTCTCCCCAGCTCAGAGCGAGGGGAGTGGTGCCCACCGATGCCCGAGAGGAGCCACCTGGCCGAGCCCAGCTCCAGTGGAGGGTGCTTGGTCCCTGCGTCCCGAGGGGAGACCCCCTCTCCCACACCTTCCTACGGACAGCAGTCCACAGCCACTCTCACCCCCTCACCTCCCGACCCTCCCCAGCCCCTCACTGACATTCCCCATCTCCA
Organism: Lasiurus borealis; assembly: GCA_004026805.1. Classification (NCBI taxonomy): domain Eukaryota; kingdom Metazoa; phylum Chordata; class Mammalia; order Chiroptera; family Vespertilionidae; genus Lasiurus; species Lasiurus borealis. Next base: position 7,148 of record PVJN01022421.1, on the reverse strand, counting down.
CCAGATGCCCAGGTAGGGAGGCCCATGGTGCCTTGCACATTACAGGCCCTCCTTACATATATGTTCAGTGGATGGATGGATGGATGGATGGATGGATGGAAGGATGGATGGATGGATAGAAGGAAGGAAAGAAGGAAGAATGGAAGAAAAGATGGATGGAAGGATAGGATAGCTGGAAGGATGAATGGCTGGCTGGCTGGATGGATGGATGGATGGAAGGAAGGAAGGATGAATGGAAGGAAGGATGGATGGATGAATGGATGGATGAAAGGATAGATGGATGGATAGATGGATGGATGGATGGAAGGATGGAAGGAAGGATGGATGGATGTCAGGATGGATAGATGGATCTGGGATGCATGAGGGTAGAACTATGATTTGGGGAGAAACCTGGAGACTAACAAGGTCTCTCCCTCCCTTCAGACTGTTTCTCCCTCGGGGTGACTTGCCAGCTCCAGGGGGCGTTCCAAAGCCAGGGCTTTCTCATATTCCACTAGCTCGGGGGCCTGGTGGGGGCCAGCCGTGTCCCGTCCGTTTGAGTATGAGGCCGAGAGTCTAACACAGTGCCTGGCACACAGCAGGCGCTTAGTGTCTGTTGAGAGAACAGGTGCTAAGGCCCATGTCGTTGCAGGAGGGTGCCCCTCGAGCCCAGTTCCCCTCTCAGTGTGTCCCAGCCCGCTCTCAACAGCCACGAGGGGAGGCCTGCTGGCCCGGGATCTGGCTCCGTAGCCGCCCATCACTTCAGCGCCAGCCCCATCCCTGGCTCTGCCAGCAGCGCCTCAGGTGAGCCTACGGATCCCTCGCCTCATCCCCCCGCCCCCCACAGCCTCTTCTCGGCCTTCTCTCCGACCTACTCCTCTCCCTTCTCCTAACACTACAGGGAGAACCCAGCAGGCGCCGAGGGAGATGACTCCCCCACTTCAGGGGGCCCGCGCCCATCGGAAGAAGCCCAAGGCCGTGCCCTACAGGCGGGAGCACAGTCCTGGGGGTGAGGGGCCGTGGGCTGAGGGGCGGTGACAGTCAGTAGTGGACACGGACAGGGGCTCTGAAGGCTGGAGGCGGGGAGCAGGCAAACCCACATCCTGGGCTGTTCACTCGCAGCTCCTGGCGCCAGGGAATGGGGGTGGGAGGAACTGGTATCAGGGGAGTGGGACCCTCTCTGAAACAGGCCTCTCCCCAGACCTGCCCCCACCGCCCCTGCCGCCCCCAGAGGAAGAGGCGAGCTGGGCCTCAGGGCTGAGAGCAGCAGGCAGCATGTCCTCCTTGGAGCGGGAACGCAGCGGGGAGAGAAGAGGGGTGCAGGGCAGAGCCCTGGGGGCCCATCGGGGGCCCCTCCCGGATGGTAAGGAGGCCCGGGCGGGCTGGGGGGCTCTGCTGTACAAGGTGGGCTTTCGGACTGGAGGCTGGTCGTACAGTGCGGACGGGGCCATCGAGGGGCCAATTTCCACCCAGCTTCCCCCTCACTCTCACTGGGTTCATGCATTTGCTCAACCTCGAAGGCACTTGTCTCCCCCGCTGTCTCTGAGCAAAGCCCCTGAGGTGCTCCATTCGTGTCCTTTCTCAGCCTCAGTGGCAGAAGGACAGGGATGGCGCTCCCTGCAGGTTTCTGAACGCGCGTGATGTCAAGACCGCGGACCGGCCGCTCTGCTTCTCATCCCCAGGGCGGCCTGCGCCCTGGCCTGCCCTCAGCTCTCCTTCCAGAGCTGGGAGGAGGGGGTGGCCGGCACACTGGGCCAGGGGAGGCCTTCTGCCCCCGGCCGGGGCCCAGCTACTCCTTTCTTTTGTGCTGCAGAGGAGGCCTGGCTCCCTTACAGCCGACCAAGCTTCCTGTCCCGGGGCCAGGCGCCCAGCACCGGCTCCACCGCCGGCAGCAACTCCTCCCGGGGCTCTGGCAGCTCCCGGGGCTCCCGGGGCCCTGGCCGGAGCCGGAGCCGAAGCCGGAGCCAGAGCCAAAGGCCAGGACGGAAATGCCGAGAGGTGGGGGCTCGGGACGGGGAACCTGAGGGTGGAGGACGAGGGATGACCGGGAAGAGGGAGACAGAGAAGGGCTTGCCGGGAGAAGTGGGGAAAGGAGGCAGCCCAGCGAGTGAGGGACTGGGGGGGGGGGTCTTGGGGAGCAGTGACAAAGGATGAAGGCAGAGGACACGTGGCAGAGGAGGCTGAGAAGTGGGTCAGGGAGGCGGTGAGAAGTCAGCCTGGCGATCCCCTCCTGCGGCCTGTTCGCTGTGGGCCAGCCAGTGTCTCTCTCTGTGTGTGTGTCTCTCTGTCTCTCTGTCTCTCTGTCTCTCTGTCTCTCTCTCTAGGAGCCAAGATAACGCTCGCTGGAGAATCAGCAGTTCCGTGGGGGAAAGGCTGGTCCCGGGCCAGTGCCTGGATGGGAACCCCTCCCCTGGTAAATGAGGGGTGCAAAGAGGAGCAGGAGGGGTCTCTTCCCTCCTGGCCGTGGCAGTGGGGCTCCCCGAGGACCGGCTGAGAAGCCAGGGAGAGGGCTCTCCGTTTCCATCCCACCGGCCGGAGATCGTTTGTAACAAAGGACAATAAAGAGTCTGAGTGATCCTGAGCCATTTCATCTGGTTTCGCCCGGGATGAGGGGCAGGAGGGGCCGCCAGGGGGGGTGTATCAGGGCCCTCCCTTTCGAGTGTCTGTCAACACTCTAGGTGAGGACTGGGCTGAGGGACCCGACCTGTCCCGCCTCCTCAAGTAGCTGAAGTCACTGTCCCCCCAGTGACAACCAGAGGGACTTTCCAAATAACGAACCGCGAGACACTTGTCCTGCCCTTGGAAAACGAAGCCAGGCCCTCCCTCCCTTCGAGCCTCCTCTGGGGCTGCTGCTCTCTTGCCAGGAAATATGCCCGCGTGAGAATAACTTTTAAGCTCAAAGAAAGGAGGAGCTCGTGGAGGAAACCCGGGTTAAGAAGCAGGGAAAGGCCCTGACCTGGTTGCGCAATGGTTAGAGCGTCAGCTCACGGAACCCAGGGTCTCCACTTGATTCCCCGTCAAACCTCGGTTGCAGGCTCCATCCCTGGCCCCAGATGGAGGCAAATGCAGGAGGCAACCAATTGATGTCTCTCTCTTCCCTTCCTTCCTTCCCCCCACTCCATCTGAAAATCAATGGAAGAATATCCTCAGCTAAGGATTTAAAAAAAAAAAGAAGGGATAATCGGCTTTTGAAACCTCTGAGCCCCTCCTCACAGAGGGTGTGTGCAAACAGGCACCTCCTGGCCAGAGCAGGGATTGCTTTGGCTGGCACAGAATTTTAAACAGTTTGGCCGAGAATGCCAGGGCCCCCACCACTCCCTCACGCCCGGCCAGTGCCACTCGTGGGTAAGCCGAGGCTTGTTTCCTTCCTGTTTGCTCTCCCCCGGCTCAGGAGCACCCTGGCTCTCGGGATGCCCCTGCCCACATGCCCAGGCCCTGACTGCTCCTCCCACTCTGTTATAAGTGGGTGCCACCCCTTTCTCTCCTTAGGGCTAGCAAACACGATTGGAATGTGTGTTTTTTTTAAAGGAATTTTACCAGGAAGCTAAACGAGAAGCAGATTCCAGAAAAGAAGGATGGTTATCTGCAGCCTGGTCCCCTCCTCCTGGGTCACCCACTCCCGCCCAGACTGGCCAGGTCAGGGTAGTCCGGGCAGCCCCGCCCCCGGGCCCCACCTTCTCAGCCTCCAAAATAGAGTGGCCTCCAGCGGAGCCACAGGACTTTGGGGGATGATCACCCCCTTTCGGGGCCCTTTCCAATTGGCCCTCCTCATGTTCATCCCCCCAGCCCGAGGATCCTGCCTCCCCGACCCTTCCTGCCGAGTGGAGGGATGCCCTAACCCGCTCCCCTCCGCTGTCTGCGGCGGAGGCCCTGGGAGCCCGCTCCACTGCTGGTTTGCTCGGTGCTTCTGGTGGAAGGGTGTGCACCAGCAAGTCACGACGGGGGGCTCTCCCTTTTGTGGGATGAGCTACTTTGTGTTAAGAAACCGCCTGGGACTGGTCTCTGGGGAGGGGGCTGGGGTGGCTGGATCAGGAGTTGTCTTCTGAGGAGCAGCTGCCGAGACCAGCAGACCCTGACCATGCCCAGCCTCCCTGGCCCGGGTCCCGCTTTCAGTGTGCTGGATGGACGTAATTCTCCCCTTAGTTACTGGGCAGGGATGAGTGACGTTGCCCAGTGTCAGCCAACGCCTGCTCCCTTTCTAGTTCAGGCCGCTCTTTCTCTATCTCCGGACACCGCCCCTCCTCCCCCTCCAACCGCACCACCACCACCACCAAAGGATGCTCACAGCACTCAGGGCATTGCCATGTCATAGTATTAATTCCTTGGGCTCACTTGACAGCAGCACGAGGACAGCAGTTTTGGCCCCACATCCCGCACCTCCCGCCCTGTAGCTCCCTCCCCCGTCCGTCTAGGACTTGGCCTTGGTGCTGGGTTGGGCCTCCTGGCTCAGGGCTCTGCTGTATGTGTCTCCTTTACAAGGTGTGAGTATGGGGGGGAGGGGCTGGTTGAGCCCCTGTATGGAACACAGTCCAGTGAGGCTGAGGGGAGGCTTGAGGAGCTCCTTCCTCCACGTCCCACCCCCACAAGCTGCTGCTGCCCCCCAGAAAGACCCCTGGCTCCCCCATGTCTCCTGATCCTCGTGGGTGGGAGCTGGGGAGCTGGGCTGCTCCCTAAGCCACACAGTTTGGCAGGGGGTGCGGGGGGAGGGACGGAGCAGAGGACGAGCAGGGCGCCAGGTGGAGCCCATTCTCTGCTCCGGGGGCTCCAGGGCTGTTTTGCTCCGATCGATCTATCGGGTGCTGTTTCATTCCGTTCACCACCAAGGAGGGCGAGCTCTCCTGGAGGCCAGGGGGACCAGCTGCAGAGATGCACCGACCGAGATCTGCAGCCCAGGGCCCAGCCCTCCTCAGGCCCCGTATGTGATAGGAGAGGGAGTTCCGAGTCTCTTCTTGTGGGGGTGGTGGGGGGAGCCTCAGGGACAGGCCTCAGGAAGAGTCTATAGGAGAGTTGGAGGAGAGTGGTGTTACCCCTTGCTTGCAGGCCCCCCCGGCTCCCTCCTGGCTCCCCCCCAGAACCACACAAGCCAGCAGAAGGACACTTACTGCCAGCCTCGGGTGCAGCACGGCTGAGAGGGTTCCTCTGGGGAGACTTCTACGAGTCGGGGGGCCAGGGCAGCAGCCCTCTGCCCAGTCGCTGGAGGTGCGTGTTCTCCATGTCCTCCAGCCAGTCTGACCGCCACTCCCACAGGGGCAGGGAGAGCGTGCGGGTCAGGAAGCGCTCATCCCTGGGGGAGGGGGGTGACGAGGCACCTGTTGGGGGGGGCGGGTAGAGAGAGCTGTGAAGGGTTGGCCTTCACCCATGGGAACCAGGTGAGGGAACAAAGTTTGGGGCCAGCTGAAAGCATACACCCAAGCCTAAGTACAGTGGTACCTCGAGATACGAGTTTAATTCGTTCCGTAACCTTGAGGCGTGGGAAACTATGAGATGCTTGAGTAGCGGTAAACTGGTGGGTCGTGTGCAGCCGGCCGATCCGCAATTACTCGTATCTCAACTATTGCTCATATTTCAAAGCAAAAATCGCTCGCTCGATGGCTCGTATCTCAAAAATCTCGTATGTTAGGGCACTCATATCTCGAGGTACCACTGTATAGTCTAATCCCAACTTGGCCCATCTGTCGCGGTGGCTCTGGCCCCAGGGACAGGGACCGTTAGTTTCTTCAGAGAGAATATTTCCAACTGGCCTTTGCCCTCCTCTCCCAGCATCCTCCTCTCCCTCTATTCGGGGAACGTCTGCCCTGGATAATCCTTGCTCTCCTGTGCACCATAAGCCTCGCTGTTTTTCTTGGGGCAGAGGGCAGAGGTAGGGTTCATAAGATGGGAATGGGGGATCTGACAGAGCAGACGAGGCAGGGGCCAGCTAAGGGGAGCCCTGACTACCTCTGTCCACCTGGAGAGAATGGTCCCACTGCGCTGGGCGTGCGAAGGCTGAGCCCAGCTGCTCCTCCCACAACCACAGACGAGGCGAGGAGGAGGGCGTGGAAGCAGCAGGGGAAAGAGCAGATGGAACGTCCTGCAGCCGGGAGGAATCGGAATTCTGGGCCAGAGTGAACCCCAGGGGCTGGAGCCGCCCTTCCCGGAGACCCCTGTCTGGGTGCGGGGAGGGGGGCGCCATGCAGGTAGGGGAGTAGGTCGCACTTGGCTGCCTGCAGGCTTCAGACTTGAACCATCTGTCCCTGTTCTCACGGGGGACCTGGGGCAAGTTAATAAGCCTGACTGACGTACAGTTTCCTCATTGGGAAAAGAATAAAGAACCTTCCTCCCAGAGACGGCATTGCATGGGTGTAAAGTGCTTGTCCTAGGGCCTGGGGCAGCGGTTCTCAACCTGTGGGTCTCGACCCCCTTGCGGGTGGAACGACCCTTTCACAGGGGTCGCCTAAGACCATCGGAAAATGCAGATATTTACATCACGGTGCATAACAGCAGCAAAATGTCATGGTTGGGGGTCACCACTACAGGAGGAACTATATGCAAGGGTCTCGGCCTCAGGAAGGTTGAGAACCACTGGCCTAGGGGGTGGTAATCATGGAAGGAAAACTGGCTGTGCTAACGACAAGGCTGAAGGCCATGAGCAGGAACTCGGCCTCTTGGTCGGGAAGAAGGGGGTCTGACAGGGAGGGGCGGGCCCCCTCCACGCGGTTCGGCGGAGCCGAGGTACCTGCGAAGACACAGTCTGCCTCCCGGGGCTCCAGCCCGAAGCCCAGGCTGTCCACGGCCACCGCCAGGGCCCGGGCGAAGTGGGCGTCGGCCAGGAAGGAGCCGTCGGAGGAGCTGACCAGGCTGGCTCTGGCACTGGGCGCGTTGTCCTCGGAGGCTGAGCCCCAGCCGTTGGCCAGGGAGCCCTCACTGGGGGTGGGGGTGAGGCAGGGCCGAGGCGGGCACAGCAAGCTCCCCGCCTCGGACCCCACCCCTCCGGCGGCTCTGCCCACGTCTGCCAGCTCCGAGGCTGTGGGGACGCCGATGTACCCGTAGGTGCTGGGGGGTGAGGGAGCCCTCGGCAGGGGAGAGACGCTGTTCCTGGGAGAGGCGACAGGAGAGACGGTGGATTTCGGGGGTGCGGCGGGGGCGGGAGCGTTCTTTTGGGAAGAGGAGGATGGAGAAGCGTCCAGCAC
>PVJN01022420.1:0-33426 GCA_004026805.1 Lasiurus borealis | reverse complement strand
CGTCTCCGTACCTCAGCTTTTTGCAGTTCCTCTGGGTGTCTGTGAGTCCCTCTCTTTCCTTCTAGCTGTAGAACTTCCACTCAGCCAGCTTTCCTGTGGTTCTGGATGATGTCTGTTCTGTCTTTTAGTTGTAGTTTTGAAATTGTTGTGCGAGGCAGCAGTGTAGGTGTTTACCTATGCCGCCATCTTGGCTCCTCCGTCACCAGTTTATTCTGTTGAACAAATTTTTAATTCACTTAATTTTTAGATTCACTTGTTGATAGATATGTATTTGTTGTTCATAATTTTTTGGCTTTTACCATTTTCTTCTTCCTCTTCTAAAAGAGTACTTTCAGCATTTCATATAATACTGGTTTGGAGTTGATGAACTCCTTTAGCTTTTTCTTATCTGTGAAGCTCTTTATCTGCCCTTTAATTCTGAATGATAGCTTTGCTGGATAAATTATTCTTGGTTGTAGGTTCCTGCTATTCATAGCATTGAATATTTCTTGCCACTCCCGTCTGGCCTGCATCGTTTCTGTTGAGAAATCAGCTGACAGTCGTATGGGTACTCCCTTGTAGGTAATTAACTGTTTTTCTCTTGCTGCTTTTAATATTCTCTCTTTGTCTTTTGCTCTTGGTATTTTGATTATGATGTGTCTTGGTGTAGTCCTCTTTGTATTTCTTTCATATGGGGTTCTGTGTGCTTCCTGGACTTGTAAGTCTTTCTCTTTTACCAGATGTGGAAAGTTTTCAGTCATTATTTCTTTAGGTAGGTTTTTAGTATTTTGCTCTCTCTCTTCTTCTGGCACCCCCACAATTCTGATGTTGGTATGCTTGACACTGTCCCAGAGTCTCCTTACATTATCTTCACATTTTTGCATTCCTTTCTCTTCTTGCTTTTCCAGTTGAGTGTTTTCTGATTCTTTATATTTCAAATTTTTGACTTGATTCTTGCTTTTCTCTAGTCTGCTGTTAGTACTCTGTATAATATTCTTTATTTCAGTCAGTGTATGTTTAATTTCTAGTTGTTCCTTTTTCATCTCCTCTTGGCTTTCGCTAACTTTACCCAACTTTTCTAGGATATTCTTGAACTCTATATCCAGTCGTTTCTTTTCCTCCATTTCTTTTGTTTGTGATCCCTTCCCTTGTATCCGCATTTTCACTATGCTGGGAGAACTTCTGTGTTGGATTCAGCCTTATGATAGCAGACTTGTAAAACCGAAGAAGCCTCTCTGTTGAGCTTGGGATGGGTGGAGTCTCAGGGCTTAAGGGACTGCCTTGCCTTCCAGTCGGCCTCGCCCTCCATGGCCCCTAAGTCTTACGTGACTGGGTAATCGCTGGAACAGTCCTTGTACATGCACGGTGCCTCTAGACCACTGCTTTTATGGCTCCCCTGTGCTCTGGGACCACAGGAGTCTAGGTCCCCAGTGTTTCACCCGAAACAGGGGCTTAGTAGAGTCAGAAGTAGCACAGTTGGGAGGGTCTGTCTCCCGCCCACTCGCGAAAGCCAGGGGCACAATCAGCAGTCTGTCCTCTGTGCAGTGCCATGTGCGCCACCAGTCCTCTGATCCTCTACAACTCCCCTAAATATCCGTGCACCTCTCCCTTTTCACAGTACAAACTCCCCTCGTATGAGTTTCAGCTGGACCTGGGGTTTAGTGTCGTACAATAAGGGGTTCAATGACTTTGAGAGTCTCCGTTTCCCTCCTGCCAGAGGAAACCAGCCAGGTACTTTGGCACCCGCTCTCTCCATGCACGTGTCTCCATACCTCAGCTTTTTGCAGCTCCTCTGGGTGCCCGTGAGCCCCTCTCTTTCCCTCTAGTTGAAGAATTTTCACTCAGCCAGCTTTCCTGTGGTTCTGGATGATGTCCGTTCTGTCTTTTAGTTGTAGTTTTGAAATTGTTTTGCGAGGCAGCAGTGTAGGTGTTTAACTATGCCGCCATCTTGGATTCTCTCCACTGCTGATAGTCTCTTAAAGAGAAAAATTACATTTTTACATTTTACTGACATAGAAGGAAGATGTAGATAGTTAGTAAAAAATATATAAAACTGGCTGCAGAGTATGAGACTTTTTATCTAAGACAGGAAGGTGATGTAAGTACATATTTATATTTGCTGGCATTTCTATAAAGTGGTGCTAGAGAAACACAAAAATTGAATAGAAGAAAGTGGTTTCCTGCAAAGGGTAAGAGATATAGAGTAGATGAGGACTGGGGGAGCTGGACTTCCCAGTATATTCATTTTAATATCATTTTGATTTTTTTAACGTGTGAATGTGTAACCTATTCATAAAATTAAACTTAAGATGTATGTATTAATTACCTGCTATGTAGAAAACCCTGTGTTCAGTTCTACAGTACTAATACTTTTAAAACAGCCACAAGGAATATTTTCAGCATCTATATGCTAGACATGGTATTTTGCATTGACTGGTGGGGATCGGGCAGGAAGAGAACTCCTGGTTTATGTATAAGTTGTATTAAAGTAAAGTTTCCACCTTTGACTTGTACCTCCCTCCCTCGGGGCATAGCAGGTATATGATCTTAGGAAAGATTGAACACATGAATAAAAAGATAAATTTCAATAGTGCAGAATAGTACTAAATAACTACTGAAGAAAAAGTGCTCTAGCTCAAAAGAGGAAAAGTACCATTGAACTAATCCAGAAAAGCCTCAGAGGAAATAAAATGTAAAATGGGTCATAGGTATAATATAATTTTTTTTTTCACAAAAGGTTCTTCTACAGAACTTTTTCTGTAGAAAAATATGTTTTTTTTACAACTGCTCTGATTTTATTGATATTCTAGAGGGTTGAGGTGAAATATAAGAAGGAATTGCCCCATCATTTCTATATTATTTCTATTCATTTTTATTCAATTATCAAAAAGTGAATAACCTTGCAAAGTCAGTTTTTCCTGGTCATCTTAGTACTTCATTAAAACAAAAATACTACATGAAAGTAATATTTGGATTGAAACTCATAATTTTAAGCAGTCTCATTTCTTTATTTTATTCCTAATTTAAAATTGTAATAATATCAGGAACTTTTCTCTTTGACAGCTTTTGCAGACAACTTCTCTGGGTGACTTGGCCAGAATCAGAATTGTAAATTTCCATTCCTAGTCTACACTTAAAAAAAAGGCTTCATTTTGTAAATGCTCTTAAGGCCCAGTGATGAAGAGGGAGCAAATCCCTGAAGTAATCATTTGTCACAACTCGAGGGACTGGAACCACTCCTCTAACACCTGAATGGCCTCTTGCACAGCCAGCCCTTCCTTGACTCTTTACCCACAGAAACGATTGCCACTGTCATCTTGAAGCAGCTATACCTGCCAAAAAGTTCTTAATGCTGACCTGGAAAATCTCATACCTTCAACCCAGAGGTTCTACTGCTAGCCTCGGAGCCCACAAACAAGACAAAGTTAACCCACCAGAGTGAAAGTAGTCACTCCAGAAGAATCATTCTGCCTTACAGTAGCTTGGAGTTAGGATGTGGGATGGGGAGAAGAAGGGGAGTGAATTAACGTCTTCTTGATGTTGTTACTTTGGTTTTAAACACACCTTTATAATTTTTACATTTAAAATAGGTACCAATATTTAGATTAATTGCAAAATATGATATTACAACAAATAGTAAATGTACTATTTAAGCATCTAATTGACGAGATTCACATAAAAAGTAACATTTTCAATAGCATCTTAAACATGTAAAATGATTAGCTGAATAATAATTGTCTGCTAAGGATGCACTAGAGTATTTCAATAGCCACCTTTATTATAGAATCAAGGTGTTCAAAGAAATAACATTTAGTGCTGTAGTTATAAAGAGATAAGCCAATCTTCTTCCACTAAAGTTACAGCTGCACAGAAATGAGGTGTTTGAACACTTTCCCTGGAGAAAAAGAAAACTTTTGAATAAAGTGCTGCCACCTAAGTTAGCAATACCCCAAGCAAATTTCATGGCTATGTAAGGAAAGAATTAGCCTAATCATTTGGGAGGTTAGTTGTTTTTGGAATGCAGAAAGTGACAATGAAGTTGGGAATGGATTGGCTTTGGGGCTTGTTCTACTTTATAAATAATAATGAACCTTTCCCAACATGAAGTAATGTCAAATTAAAAAAAAAAAAAGCTGTCCCTAGCGTATAAAATTACCTCTTAACCTACTTTGTATTTCTCAACTCCGAGCACATTTTCTGAGAGTTCTACTTAGAGAACAAAACCTGCTGTATGATAATTTCAATAAGCACTTGGCCAACTGAGCTGCACAGTATACAAGCTGCCCTCGACAAGTGAGATTCTGAACTGCACTTTTTATTTCACAATGACATTATTTAAAAGCATCTGAACTACAACTTTACTTGTTCTTTTTATTCTTTATTTGGATTTTTTTCTTTTATTTCTCCTTGAATACACAAGCAGTTTGTAACAACTGTTAAGAAATGCAGGAGATAATTGGATCTTGGTGTACCAAAACTAGAAAGGTATTAGGTATTTCTATTCATCAAAGGGACCAACTGTTTTCTTTTCTTTTTTCCCAGTGTTCAGAAAAGAAATGCGCACATCTTCTGAGGTATAATGTGCAGTTCATTAGTAGAAAAAGGGCTGTAGAGTTAGATCCTTATGTCATTTCCCATGGCAGTGTTCTCATTTTTTTCTCTAAGTACTATTTGGTAAAAACAGGTGATAGTCTTGAGATGTGATCAGCAATGTTCAAGCACTATTTCTCTTTTATATCCCTGCCGATGGAACATGGGCAAGCAAATAACAAGCCATTTTTGAGCAGAAAGATAATTTCTGAAAGAATTCATACTATGATTTTATAATAATAACTTACCTTTCATCTATGCACTTATTTCAGCAATTTTCAACTGGTGAGCTGCAAGAATTTTTAAAACATGCAATACCTGACTATTTAGGGGCACTGACCTCTTTTTCCTTACACTGTCAAAAAAATGACAACGGCCAACATAACCAGCCATCTGGTATGAATAAACTAAAATTATACCAATTTTTTTAGCCAGATAGGCAAAAAATATAGTTTGTATGTGCTGCAGAATTTTAGTAGTTAATGTGTGCCATGAGATGAAAACAGTTGAAAAATTGCTGATCTAGTTTATTGTTTTATACTAAATTATTTATGCATGTTTCTGTTTATAATTTATATGAAAAATTATAAAATCTTCATTATGGCATAAGAAATTCTGTAATTCTGTAAAAAATGAATAGCTCTCTATGTATTTTAAGATGAAAAACAATGACATGACAATTCATTCCTTTTTATATTTCTGAAAACAGATTTACTGTCTATGACTCAGTTGCTTGATCTCAGAGTTCTAATTAACTTTTATGATAAAAACTTGTCAAATTCCATTACTTCTATAAAGGCGATACTATCTTATCTTTCATAATCAAATTTTAAACCCATGATTAATGCCATGGGTACAACAACAGATTAAAAATAATGCTTCTGCATTTCTTATCCTTTTATCTTGGCAGTATATGAAATGCTTATTTTTAACTATCTAGAAATTCTGATGCTTAAGAGGCCTGTTGTTTGTGTCACCTAAAAATACAATGACATTCAAATTAAACTCTTCCTTGTTATGCCACTTGAAATCATGTGCCATATTTGTAGCTTAGTAAAATCCTATAGACAAATCTATGCCCTGATTAAATAAATTGTTATTTTTGTTTTTGATGGGAACTTGGGTTAAATTGCATTCAACATTTATTGAGAGCTAACATAAGCAAGGTACTATGCTTACAGGCAATAGGCAGACAAGGGTGACAGAGACAAGGTGCTTATCCTCAGGAAGCAGTCTAGTGAGCAGATAAGATATACTAGCCTTATGTTGATAAAGCAGGAGTTCTTACCTGTTAACTAGTGCAAAAAGGTGTTGGTTACAGAGCTGGCCCAAAAAAGGTGCAACCTTGAGCAAGTCTCTTTGCCCTCTTAGTATCTTTACTTATAAATGAGGAAAAGACTTATTCAATAAACACAAATTGAGCATCTACATCATAGGAGACAACCTTAATGAGCAATTGCCATGTGGCAGTTATCAGGGTAAACATTTCACATTGATCGTCTCCTTTAATCCTCAAAGCATTTACAAGAGGAGGAAATTGAGGTTGAGATGTTAAGTAATTTCCCCAAGATTACAAAGTGGTTGAGCGGGATTCAAGCCTAGTTGATTCAGGCCCAGAAGCTGATGTTTTTAAATCCTACAATGTGTTGCTGCAATCACCTCTAATAGCTTCTAACTTCAATATTATATGAACATTGTTTGCCCCCAAAAATGTAAAATATAAATACAAAGAGTTTGGGTTTTACATTAATAATGGAGATTAAGGTTGCATAATAGAATAACCATTGCTTCCACTTAGGGAAATCTAGGAAGACTTCCTAAATGAGGCAACACATAGCTGAAAATTACAAAGGAAGAGTAAAAGTATTCTAGGCCCAGAGAACTAAGTGAGTGGTTACAGAGCAGTAAACACTCATGGATCTGCAAAGAACATGGGGAAAGGACAGTAAGAATGAAGTCTTGAAAAGTCAGCCACAATCAGATTGTGGGGGGCCTTTAGAGTAATGCTGATCACCCTAGACACCACAGGAAATGGGAAGCTGCTGAAAGTTGAAGCATATTAGAGTGAAATGATTAGGGGTTTTGTTTGTTTGTTTGGGGATTATTTCTTTGTTTTGTTGGTTTTTTTATTGTTGTTGTTTTTAATTACTTACAAATAGTAAGAACAGTTGTCAAGGTTGCCAAATACAAGATGAAAATACAAAACTAGTATGACTAAACTAGTGACAAATCTACACTAATAAGAAACATACAAATTACTGTCACTCTGCTACACTACCAGCCAGAGTGAGTATGCAAATTAACCTGAAAAGATGATGGCAGCCCCACCCATCCCCATCTTCCCCCACCCACACTGTTCTAGGTCTGTGGGGTTGGAAAAGTCGGGCCCCAGCACCTGAGGCTGGCTGCGGCCTGGGAGAGGAAGAAGCAAGCTGCCTGCCTCCTGATCCCAGACCACAGCCAGCTAGAGAAGTCACCCATACTGCATCTCATGGAAGATGGAGAAGCTGCCTGCCTGCAGTCCAGGCAACAGTACCTGTGGCTGGCTATAGTCTGGTAGATGGAGAAGACACTCACCCTCCAGTGCCAGGCACCGGTACCTGTGGTTGGCTGTGGCCCAGGAAATGGAGAAGCCTCCCACCCCACAGTCCTGGGTGCTAGCACTCTGGTCAGTCATAGGCGTCCAGGCTGGCTGCAGCTCAGGGGAAGCCACCTGCCCACTATCACCTGGTGCTGTAGCTGGCCTGGGCGCCTATGGCTGACCAGAGGGAGGGAAGCCCAGATCCCGGGTGCCTGTGGTCAGCTGGAGGAGGGAATCCTGGGTGCCAGGTGTAGGGCCAAGGCAGAAGTGGTTAGAGGCAATCAAGCCAGCAGGGGAGCAGTTAGGGACAATCAGGCTTGCAGGCAGAAAAAGTTAGGGGCAATCAGGCAGGCAGGTGAGCAGTTAGGAGCCAGCAGTTCTGGAGTGTGAGAGGGATGTCTGACTGCCAGTTATCTTTTGAGGGGTCCCAGATTGGAGAGGGTGAAAGACACCCTTACCCCCAACCCTCACCATCCTCCCCCAACCTGTGTAAGAATTTCGGGCACTGGACCACTAGTAATTTAAAATGTCATTTTTAGATGACCCAATTTTCAATAGCAACACAATTAAAATATAACTTGAGTAAATATCACAAAAGATGTGAATTGTCTCTTCTGAGAAAATTATAAAACCTAACTAATAAATATAAGAGAATTCGTAAGTAGAAAGATATATCATGTTCAAAAATGGAAAAACAATAAATTGATCTATAAATACAATGGAACTCCAAGGAAAATGTCACAAAGGTTATTTGTGGAATTTTACAGCCCAGTCAATCCATAATGTTTACATGAAGGAGAATGGGCCAAGTTTGTCAAGTAAATTTTGAAGAAGAAAAAGGGTTAATATCAAAAACCTACCCCAGATGTCAAAACATTTTAAAACAAAGTGACCTGAGAATGGCCCCAGAGACATTTTATATTTCTTTGTTGGGTTACAGAAATCCTGTGGAAAAGGGAGATCGAAAGATGACAGGATGACAAAGAAAGATGAGCTCCTCCAGAGTGCCTCAGCTACTTTGAATCAGAGTGACCCTGCTCCTTAAACAGAGGACCCAAACTCTTAAGACAAAAACTAGTATTTTCAAATGAAGCATTTGCATCACCGGAGCCTAGCCTAAGGATAGTAATTCCTAGTCACTGGGAGTAAATTTCAATCAGCTATTGGGCATTGCTAATCATCTGATATGTGCTAATCACAAAGGAGCCAGAAGGTGAAATTGCTAGTGTGTATA
Source organism: Lasiurus borealis (assembly GCA_004026805.1). NCBI lineage: Eukaryota > Metazoa > Chordata > Mammalia > Chiroptera > Vespertilionidae > Lasiurus > Lasiurus borealis. The sequence continues at coordinate 25,042 of PVJN01022420.1, read as the reverse complement.
CTGTTCTGGATCTCAAAAATATCCTTTGACAAAGTTGAGAAGCAGATGTCACACATGAAATAACTAAAGAACTACCTACAAAGCAGCATATTAGTAAGTAGAATAAAGAAAAAAAAATACTGAGAGTTGGCAGTATAGCAGTATCAAACCATAGGCAGAAATATTCTCAGGTGGGTCTGGGTAGTCTATGGCTACAGAGGGAGTCATTGTCATTGAGAGCACTGCCTGCATTTGTCCACCATGACCCAGGCACCAAAACCATCAATGTGCACTGCTGACTTCGCATAAATTCCATCAAATTATGACCAACTTGTCAAAATACAACTTCAAAATCTGTCTTTCTCTGTAAGAAATTCACTAATGACCCAGCTATGATTTAAGAAAATGATAGGTTTGTCTTCCTATTTCTTGTTCTCTTTTTTTTTTGTTGTTTAATGATGCTGCAAAGAGCTAGAAATGTATCTCCCCACCCCTACCCCCACTGGGAGTCTTTATCTTGGGCCTTAGATCACTCACAAGTGTTGCTTTTGAGTTGCAGAACACCAACAGGGGAGGAGTAAAGGTTTAATTCTTGGTGGGGGTGTTGATTCCTTTCTTTGAGAAATTTATTGGCTTACTGTTTAGACAATCATGAGCCCCAGGAGGATCTGAAAAGAAAATATATTGTATTCTAATGATGTTCTCTTTCAGGGCTATTGCTTATTTTGTACATCTTTAGAAATATAGAGTTAGCTTTCTAAACCATTTTATATCACACTAGCTCACAGAACTAACTTTTATATCCAGGAACCAAGATTTCAACGGGAAGTACCTTAGTTGGGTGCTGTTCATCCATATTCCAAAAGGTAATGTACCATATTGCAGGTATACTGATAAGTCTGCAATGATTAAGGCAACCACTTAAAATCTCATTACTTACATTGGACTCTCTGGTTTATACAGGAAGAGTTCTAATTCATGTCTAACCTCAGATCACTCACATGCCAGTGCAGTTGAATATCATTTGCTGTAATCTTGGTAAATGGGAGGTAATCAATAAGTCCTCAACTCCAGCTCTGAAGCAGCACATAATAATTTCTGAAATACATTAATAAAGAGTGATGGCTTCCCGACAATAACTGACACTAGTAATGTAGCAAGAAGGTTCCCTGAGTTCTGATATTATATTTATTGGAATTATAAGTAGGTACATAGTTTAGAAAAGGTTTGTACATCATTGGTACTGCTTCTGTTATTCATGTGTAGTTACTAAGTTGATATTAGAGTCACCATTTCTTGAGTGTGCTGTTGTAAAGTCGTAGCTTGCTTGAGCCCCACAGCAACCCTGTGAGAAGTTACTCTGCTTGCATTCTGCAGCTGAGGAAACTGAGATATGGAGAAGTAATGCCCAAAGTCTCATAGAAGACAATGCTTACACCGGCTCTGATTCCAGAGCCCAAGCTCTTAACCATCTGTCCCCCTAGTTGTAGAGCCTTTTTGTATGATTACTCACTAATTATATGTAGAAAAGTGGATAGCCCCCAAATTTTTAAATAAGTAGGGTATCGTCTGCTTGGAAATGGAGGACTGGGGCTCTTGCCTGAAACTGTATTTCAATATCAAAACCTATTTTAATTTAGATGGTGCAGTTATTTGCAGTGGTTTATTTGGGCCGATGAACACTTTGGAGAGGAAAAGAGGTAAAGCCCTCTAAAGTCATCTTTTGGAACTGCCAATATGGATCATGTTACTAAATATTAGGAACATTTTCTCTTTGGTTTCCTAGAGAAGGGATATATGCTAGGCTTTATCCTCCTTTTACATATTTGAGGTTGCATGTACTATGGACAAACAATACTAAGTCATAATCACTTTTTCCCCTCATGAATTTTTTGATGCAGTCTATTGAAAGACGTACAAGGTACACAGTCCTATATAACCCTATATAATAAGAGAGGAATATGCTAATTAATGACCAGATCAGGGATCTGCAGGAGGGTGGGGCAGCGAACTACAAGCTGGCAGGGAAACGTTACAAGAGGAGACAGGGCAGCAAGCTATGGGGGGTAGGGGGGGGTAGGGGTGGGAGGAAAGGGGAGTTACAGGAGGGTGGCAGAGAGCTACTGGCACAGGGATTCGTGTCCAGGGCTACTAGTACCTAAGTAATTGTTCATTTAGATGTGGGAGGAAATAGTCACATTCACAAAGCTTTCGGCATACAAAGCTACTTTCTTTATAGATCTTATTTCTCACGGTCAGGCAGAAATCTTAGGCATTGGTGTTTGGTCATTTCTTAAGAAGCATAGTTATTCTGGGTTGATATTGCACAAAACTAGAAGTCTGTGGAAGACACAAGGAAATTGGTTTGCCTTCAGGCAAAGCTGTGAAAGAGAAAAAAACATTCTTGGTGCTGAAGTCAACTGAGACTCCATTGGAGCCCCAATCTTATTCTGAAGTGGGCGGTCAGCATAGCCCCCACTAGGTCCATCTGAGAAAATCGTCATCAACTCAGTTCCAGCTGGTGTGGGCAGGACTCCAGTGGCTCTGGAATTGCACAAACTGGCCCGAATCAGCCAGCTCGGTGGCTTTGGGTAAATAATTTAATCTCTCTGGACCCCAGTTCTGCCCTTTGTAAAATAGGGTTGACACTCTATCCTAGGTATGTCCAGAGAATTAAGCATAATTCCTCATGTAGATTGAGGAGCACAGCACCAAATACAGTAGGAGCCAGATAAATGGCAGCTACTTGGTGTTATGATATAAGCACTGGGAAGTGAGTAAGGGGTGTGTTTCTAGGTTTGAAGGAGTCGTTTGTATTTTTATTCCTCAGTGAATGATAAGAATGCGCTGAATGATTTTTAAAGACGAAAACTGTAATGTGCCACTCATCTGTGGAGAAAAACCTGCAAACACAGTTGCAGACCAAAGACTGATTTGACTTGAGGCTTACAGAAATACTGCAACACATCAAACAGAATGGTAAAGCACGTTTTCAAAGGTTTGAGAAAATGACTAGCAAAAATGACTTTTAAAGGTGTGAAAAGCATGCTTGAGAAAACGTTTACATGTAAAGCAGACAAAACTGTGGCGACTACGTCTTGCGGGAAAAGAAAATGACCTAACTGGACCTGGGGTGAAATTACAGCACTTATTATGTCAAAGGTTAAAAATAAAGACATTCATTCATCAAATACTTGTTGAGCGCCCACACCCGCCCAGCTCACACCCTCCAACGCGCAGCACCAGCTCCGCTGGCTTCCTCGGGTCCCAGCGGCTTTCCCAGGCTGATATCTGAGGCCCCATTTCTACAGGCGCGCCACCCAGCCAGGGCACCGCGCAGGTCCACCGCCCTAGTCCTCCAGCTCATTAGTTCCCCTCACGGCCGGGGCAAAGCGCCCAGAGGGAGCCTACGGTGTCCCGCGAGGAAACGGAGGCGCTTCACACGGCAACTTGACCGCCCGCAGAAAAGATGGCGCCTGGGGCGTCAGGTGTCCCTGCTGCGCGGCCCTCCCGTCGGGGGCGGGGCCGACGGAGAGCAGGTGTGAGTTCCAGAAGGGTGGGTTCCGCTTTTCCCGCCCTTTCCCTCCTCCCCTCGCTTTCCCAGCCTTTGCCGAGCACGAACGAGGATTCAATAAAATTCAACCAGAAGAACTCAGGGCGGGACACAGTCCACCGACTTCTGGGAGAGCCGCGCCCGCCGCCGGGCTCGGGGGCGGGCGTCATAGGGGGCGTGCCCAGGCGGGGCGGGGCTGCGGCTGCGGCTGCGGCCCCAGCGCCCGCCGCGGCGGCGGAGGCGCAGGCGTTGGAGAGAGAGAGGGTGAGTGAGAACGCCGGCTCTCTGGGGTCGAGTGACGGGACCGCGCGAGGCGGAGGCGGAGGCGGGAGCTGTCTCCCGGGTTCGCTTTTCCTCTCCTTTCCCCTCTCTTCCGTGGCCATTCCGGGCGTCGGGTTTTCCTGCCCGGAGACTCGTGGAGTTACCTGCATCCGGGCCCCGGGCTTCCAGGCAGCGGCGGCCCCGGGAGCAGGGAGTGGGGATGGAGCTTCCACGTCGCTTTCCCCCCCGCAGTCCCAGAGCCGGCTCCTCCTCGGGGCCAGGTGTCAGACCCGTGGGACCTCCTGCATCGCGGGCTCCACGGACTGGAGCCTGGGGCCCGAGAGGCCTGCCCCGGGAAAGGCCGAGGGCGGGCGGCGCGGCTGCTCCGGAGCGGGTTGGGGGCCGCGAGGAGGTACCGCGGTGGGAAAGGCGGGAGGGCGGGGTGGACACCCTGCACGTCCACGCACCCGACCCTTTGGGTTATGCTCTGCTCTGTGGGTTATGCTCTGGCTTCCCGGTCCGCGGTCACACCGATAAAGGAAGCACTGCGACTTGAGCATCACTTGACTGATGGTATCAGTTTCAGAAAGAAGTGCACTGATTACTGGTCCGAGTGGCCCGTGAACGCCTCCGTGCATCTGTGTTTAGGAGGCACAGAGGGAGGGCAGGCACTTGCCCGGCAGAGATTCACAGCAGTCGTCGTTAGTCAGTCTATAGCTGGTCTATAGCAAAGTAACAGCCTGGTTGTGGCCACTGGATAGATTCCAATTAAAATTGTTACCATTCTTCAGCTGTGATGCAAAGGAAGGGGACACACTACTTTGGCATTACTTTTAATTTGTGCGAAAGGCACCGGGAAATACTGTTAGATAGGATCTTTCTCAGACTTCGGAAAACTACATAATGGGAACATTATAGAAGGAAGAATATAACATATGGGCGACTAATAATATGGAGTCAGAATACTTGAAATATGGTGGTGTATTTGACGAAGATACTGTTGCCAGCACCTCAGCCAAACCCTGCCAGGCACTCTTTAGGGAAAAAAAAAATGAGTTGGATTTGCCTTATGATGACTGTTCTCTCTATGCATGTGAAAAATTAGGAAAATTATAAATCACATTACAGACCGTGCAGTAAGCTAACAATAATCTGCCCAGGAAACAATTGCATAAGGGCTAAATATTTTTTTTCCTTACAAAGTTGATTTTTTAAAAAATATATTTGGCTCCCTTAACAGTCTAAAATTTTCCTTTCAGAGAAAGAGGTAGAAAAACCTATAGAAACTTCCCCGCTTTTCAAGCCTGCCCTTGGGCTCAATTTAAGAAGTTCAGCGGAGGGTAGGTTAGCCCATTATCTGAGAAATTTGACGCTGTGGGAGATGGCTTGATAGTGATATCTTGATCATCTCTGAGTCTTGCCTAATGAAAATTTAGAAAGTGTTGCAAACTGTCTGGTGTTACCAACAGTTCATTGTCAGCCAAGTTTGTCTGGAAGCTTATGTTTCCTGAGGTGGGTGGACTTAGGACCTGTTTTTCTCAAGGCTGGGAGAAGAGAAACAGAAAACATGGCTACATGCAGGGTGGGTCATAATGATGGTTGAATTCTCATTTACAACTTCAGTGGAGCACCCCCACTTTCTAAATACCAATCAGAAAAGAGACGACTGATACTTAGTAAAGGTTTAAGAAAAAGCATAGCTTCAGACCTACCACTCTGCTAAAGTTTTAGCAAGTAATAGTTCATATAATCTGCATATGTTATTTTCAGGAAATATATTGGGTACATCTCCTCAACCCTGTTGTTTACAGGAGTAACAAGCCACAGTGCCACCCATTTTGGTTCCTGGCTTCCCTCAAAAGACTCTTTAGGCTAATAATGTTTGGTAAGACTCTGGGGAAGCTAACACTACATGTAAATAGATACATAGATTTAAAAAAGACTACTGGTTTTGAACCAGTATTTTTTTTCGGCCACATTTGTATATATGGATTTTTCTCGCCAAAATGATGACTTTAAGTGTTAGTAAAATCATTTTTTCAGCTTTTAATTAGATGTCTCTGTGACATTTCATTTCTCAAGTTATTTCTTTGGGCAGGATTTAAAACTAAATATGATCCTTGTCCCTTATTTTCTTTCGAATGATACTAGCAGTGAGACTGATTGTAATTAGTGATCTCTCATAGTTTAATTTTCACTGTCAGTTAAAAAGTTTTGCCATAATCCAATTAGATTTTGCCTTAGGGCTCAATTCCATTTTAGGAAATGCTTTTATTTTCAGTGTAATGATGAAATGCTTGAGTTGCAATTTTGCCTTTATGATTATCCATCATTTTTATCCAGAAAAAAAAGAGCATAAGAAAAATATATTACAATACTATTTTATGGCTGTGTGTTTACTTCATTTCCTTGGCCTCCAGTTTGCTGTTGTTAATGACTATAGCATCATTACAGTTTCAATTCAAATTACTTTCCTGTTTTCTGTTATTGTAAACTGACTGCTTAAGTTGCATCCAAAACAGTAACTATTTCAAACATGCTATACAGCTTAGACCCACTTACATCGTGATATAACGCATTAAAAAGTAGGCATTCCATAAATGAATTTCTGAAATAAAAGATGCACACGTAAGAACAGCTTTTGTGTTCAATCATTTCTGCGCATACTTAAAGTGTTTGCCAAGCTGTGTGTATCTATTTTTGACATCCTGATAAAAGTGTGCATTTAATGCTCTAAAAATAGAAGTCACTGCTTTTCATCAGTTTCTGAACTCTCTTGACAAGGTATAGATAAATCCTCTAAGTAAAATGGTTTACTTTGGCATGAATTTAGTTATAGATCAAATGTGTTCTCTCAAATCAATCACACAGGCAAAGATAGGGATATCACATTTCAGCTAACAACTGCTGTGCTTTATACTTTTGATGAATGAAATCTACAATTTAGACTTGCTTAAATGGAATTGTCATTCTTAAAATTTTCTGTCTTTGAATACAAATATCAAATTTTATTATTAAGCAAAGCTAGAGGCCCAGTGTCTGAAATTCATGCACAGGTAGGGTCCCTAGTAGTTACGTCTGCTGGCTGGGGCCTCTTTTGTTCTACACAACCCCCTGGTGGTCAGCACATGTCATAGCGAGCGATCAAACTTCCAGTCCTTCGAACTCTGGCTTTTATATAGATATAGATAGATGTTTCCTTTTATACTAATATCACATAGAATGTGCACCCTCAGAGTGAGTAGTTTGCAATATACAGGGGATCTGGAATCTAGCCTGGCTCTGTGAACTTGGCTACTTCATTCTTCTCTTGTGTCTATTTTCTTAGTAGATTGAAAGGCTTGAACAGGTCTCATCCAGTCAGGTTGTTGTCTACATGTTGTAAATAACTGAAGCTTTTTAATTCAGCAATTTGCATAGAACTCTCTTTGTAGGTATAAAATGCTATACTGCTTTCTTGAATAGCATATTAAATGTTTTATCTTTTCATTTCAGTATCGTTTTAAAACCTGTAATAGGCTTTAGTACTTTGATACCCAAAGAGTTCATTGAGAATAACAGGATCCATTTGCTTACTTTCTGTTACCGGTCAACATTGCTGAGTTTTTGCAATTTTTTGGTCTTTTTATTTATTTTTTTTTCTTTTTTCTTTGCCGTTTTAGCAGCTTTTAAGGTGTTTCAATTGGCAGTTGTTTTACTAGTTGTCTAGGATTGCCATAACAAAGTACCACAAACAAAACAAACAAACAAAAAAATTTATTCTCTCACAGTTCTGGAAACTAGAAGTCCAAAATAAGGTGTCAGTGGGGACAAGCTCCTTGGAAGGCTTGGAGGCCCCAGCCAGCAGACGTAGCTACTAGGGACCCTACCGCCTCATAGCTTCTCTGGCTACCAGCAATCACTGACATCCCTTGTGTAGCTGCATCACTAATTTCTGCCTCCATCTTTACAAGGCCCTTTTCCTTCTGTGTCTGTTTCTCCAAATCTTTCTCTCCTATTAAGGACCCCAGACAATGGATTAGGACTCTCCCTAATCCAGATGATTACTTATACTATTTCCAAATAAGGTCACATTTGTAGATACTGGGGGTTAGGTAGGACTTGAACAGATTTTTGGGGGAGAGACAGTTTAGCTTACAGTAAATATTAGTGTTTCTGACTGAACTCTCCCTTTCCTCATTTAGTACTCTTTAGTTGATATGGTTTAGGGATCAAATATCCCATTATATTAGAATTACAGGCCTGGTTTGTTCATGCCCTTAGGGGGAGAGGAGAGCTTCCTTAGCTGGGCCTGGGTCCATTCCGCAGCCCAGGAGTCCTCGGGGGATGTCCAACTGATGGCAGGGAGTGGGCCTAAGCAGGCAGTTGGACATCCTTAGTAGGCAGCAGGAGAGGCTCCCGCCATTGTTGCTCTCTTGCCAGCTGTGAGTCTGGCTTCTGGGCTTCTGGCTGAGCAATGCTTCCCCTGCATTGAGCATCTGGCCCCTGGTGGTCAGTGCTTGTCCTAGCAACCGGTTGTTTGGTCAATTTGCTTATTACCCTTTTATTATATAGGATTGCATATAGACTGGATATTTGGGAACAGGGAGGGTCTAGTCTGTGAGCTTTAGTTCATAATATTTCATCTGAATGTTCAGAGGCCATTTTTAGTTCCTTGTCACTTTGGATTTCTAAACATATTTCTGAATATAAGTGACAAGTTACTACTGTAGTAAAATTACATCAGCAGACATTCAGTGTACACCTGTCATGCTAGTTGAATGCTTCTATCCTGGTTGGAGACATGCTCCCAAAACTTTTTTGACTGAAGAGGAGAAAACTGTATATGCCGAAATTATTTGGATTGTTGATAGATGACTTTAAAATTGCTGAACCTAATAATTGTTTTGTGTGCCCTTGTTTAGATATCCTTGGAGCTTTCGGATAATGTGACAGTTGGAATGTAGTGATGTCGACTCTCTGTCCTCCACCATCTCCAGCTGTTGCCAAGACAGAGATTGCTTTAAGTGGTGAATCACCTTTATTAGCTGCTACCTTTGCTTACTGGGACAATATTCTTGGTCCTAGAGTGAGACACATTTGGGCTCCAAAGACAGAACAGGTACTTCTCAGCGATGGAGAGATAACTTTTCTTGCCAACCACACCTTAAATGGTGAAATCCTTCGAAATGCAGAGAGTGGGGCTATAGATGTAAAGTTTTTTGTCTTGTCTGAAAAGGGTGTAATCATCGTTTCATTAATCTTCGATGGAAACTGGAATGGGGATAGGAGCACATATGGACTGTCAATTATACTTCCACAGACAGAACTTAGCTTTTACCTCCCGCTTCATAGAGTGTGTGTCGATAGATTAACACACATTATCCGGAAAGGAAGGATATGGATGCATAAGGTGAGTGGTTCTGAGCTTATTAGTCATATTAACTTGACCATTGAAAGTTTATCTTCTGACACATTTATATCTAATTTTTAGAAATTATTTGCAGTTAACTTCAAAATAGTAGCTATTATTTGTAACTACCGTACTAGATACAGATGGATCTAGTCTGATATCTGTCCTACTCATAATGACCATGGAAGGTAGATGATAGCTCCATGTTACAAATAAAAAGCTAAAGCTTAGAGAAAGTAGAGAACTTAAGTTCTAGATCCAAAAGCTTTTTTTTTTTTTTTTTTTTTTTTTGCATGCGGGAGATTGCATGCCTGTGTGTTTTACTTACTATTTAACTGCTTACTGTGGGGAAACAAGCATTTCAAAACAATTGTTTTATAAGCAGTTGGCCATGGAGCCTTTAACTTCTTTGCCAAGTTTCTATATTTGTAAAATGAGAAGGTTGGACAAAATGGTTTCTAGGAGATTCCTGTCATTTCATTTTCATATCATAAATGATAGTCCTATTTATGTCATTCCTCTTGCAGATTGAGCTAAAGGAAGTTATTGTTATTTCCTAAATCCTATAGTTTAATGTATAGTGATACATATATTTCCATGTACTTTTGGCACATCGGAAGAACAAATTTATAATTTCTCCTTTCTATTTTGCAGTTTCATACTAACATGAAAATCCATTAAGTAATTATTAATTTTATGAGGCTTTTACTAGATAGTAAGGAAAAAGAGTATCTTTTAAAGGAATAGTTTCTTGTCATGTTTGCAAGCTTGCCTCATTTTTAACATGTATATGAAAATCATTTAAAATCAGGAAGCTCTGTATTCTCCAGGTTCAGCTTGAATTTAGTTCATTTGAAAGTGCAAATCATTATCTTTTTGAAACTATGCAGATGTTAAATTATCTGTTTTTAACTGCCAAAAAAGGGTGGTTTTATGGATATGTTTGGTTAATTTCCGCCCTCCCCTTTTTCTGTCCTAAAGTGCAAGTATTTTTCCCATGAACTAAATTACACAAGAACATGTCTGCTACTTAACTATATTGTAAAAAATAAGCATCAAATGTTTTTTGTTTTTGTTTTTAATTAATGAATTTTCCCTTGCTCAGGAAAGGCAAGAGAATGTCCAGAAGATAGTGCTAGAAGGCACAGAGAGAATGGAAGATCAGGTAAGGCTGCACACTGTCAAACACTGCCAGACACATGGTGTGTCTGTGAGCCTCGGGCTACTTGTGTTAAGGCCTTGAGGCCAGATTAGCTTATCAGAGTGAGCCCGAAAGTGAACAGAGCATTTATGGAGATGTGTGGAATTAACCTGATAAAAACCTGCATACCTTAGACCTGAATAATTAAATATAAGTCCAATAGTTGTCACATCTACATATTAATATTTTATTAACTATTGTCTGTATCCACGGAGTAAATTTTGAATAACTTGCTCATAGTCAAAATTAAAAATTATGTTTGAGATTTTCTTTAAAGTCATGTTTCTCAGACATTTCAGCAGAAGTAGGTACTCCTAAGGTATCTGTCGATTTAGGCACAGCTCTAAGCATAATATACTTTGAAATGGTATCTTTAGAATTGATGCATTTTATTCTACGAAATGTTTGTCTGTTTTAATGTTATAATTTGCTAGTGATATTCCTCACCTTTATATGACCAGGCTTCTTGTAATACCAAGTCTCCAGGAAAATGTGCGTGTTTATCCCATGACTTTGAATACCCTTAGGGAGCGGGCACCAGAGTTTGAAAAGCATGATTGCAAAGAGAAGGCTCCCTGTGGAAATGAAGTACAAGCAATTTCAGCATAGGACCCGAGCAGTTCTTCTGAAGGGGACTCTCCAGTGGAGAAAGGGTTCTTTGCTTTTACTCCTATTGCCCCAGCCACCCTCTTTGTTCCTTAAAATTCCAGTACAAACATCATGGCTGGATTTTCTTTTCTCTGGTTCTCTTCAGCATGCCCGAGATAGAATACTACTTTAAACAAAAATTTCCTTTTTTAAAAATATATTTTTATTGATTTCAGAAAGGAAGGGGGAGGAAGGGAGAGATAGAAACATCAGTCATGAGAGAGAATCATTGATTGGCTGCCTCCTGTATGCCCCATCCCAGGTATGTGCCCTGACAGAGAATCAAACAGTACCCTCCTGGTTCATAGGTCAGTGCTTAACCATTGAGCCACACCCGCCAGGGTAAACAAAATCTTCTAAAAATTTGTGAAAATACAAGGTCATTAAGTAAGGAAATACTTTAGTAAATAACTTTCCAGACCAGTGGAGGTAATTCTTGAGACTTACAAGAAATTGTTTTTCTGTATCCAGAGAAGTCCAGCCTATGCTTGCTGGTCAATAAGCAGTGGTGACTTTTGCCAACCTCTAATTATGAAGTATTTAGAATTACCGCAAGATAAGGAAATTTAGGATCCAGTAAAATTCTACTTTTACTGGGACCTTTTTTCAAACCAGAAGCCTGTACTTTTAAAGTTAACCACTGTTAATGAATACTGTCTCGCTTTTAAGGGCTCTTAATGACATTGTCCTACCCCTTTTGTTGTCATGAGGAAAGTATACTGGAACAAACAAGGTTCTTAGAGAGGAAAACATTCTCTTGCTCAGACGTTTAAGGTAGAGAAGTTGAAGAGGAAAGGAAACTGACTGGATTTTCTTTTAGAGCCTGTTTGTGTTCAACCAAGTAAGATTTTTTTGTTAAGCTTCAGTGCCAATATTCATTTGCTTATGGCAATGAATGTCAGGTATTGTGTATGAACTATTATATATATCTAAACCTAAGGGAAGATATTTTCCCCCAATTATCCTTTATGAAAAGGAGTTGCCTAATAACAAAGGCTTTGCAAATCTCACATAATGTGCTTTCAATGACTTTATTTTAAACAGTAAAGTCTATTTGGGGATGACATGTAAGTGTGAAACAACTTCAGTTACTGCTAGTTTTGGATGCTCAGAGTTGTCCTCTGATAAAAATCACTGTACAAGGACACAAGTAAAAGTACCTTCAATTATTATTCTTGTTGATTTGTAGTGTATTGATTGTAATTATAAACAAGCATTTGCAAATTACTTTAAAGAGCAGAGCGGTTATGTTGTAGAGGTTATTATAGCTTGAATTTTTTTAATAGTAAAACCTTCTATGATGCAAGGGAGCTTCCAGCTTAGGATATAATTTCCAGAGACAGCATTACATTTATTTATATAATTGTTTTGTGGCTTTTTAATTTTAAATGTTGATATATGCCTTACGATGTGATCAGCACACTAAGTCTAACAACAATTGCATTTAAAGTCTCAAGCAACTTACATGATCAGGGGGCTCTGAAAACTGTTAGGTCACTCAAAAAATGAGTATAGGGATGACAGAAGTTCTAATTTGAAGGTGCATGTGAAAAATCATCTGTATTGAGGATGGTCAAAAATTTTGGGAGAGTAGAAGTGATAGTGCACAAATGAGGGAATCACTTGATTTTCAGAAGCATTACATTTGTGGTATTCTATATTTTCACTCTAGAAACTACAGATTTCAAAATTACATTTTTGACATATAAAAGAAGTAGAAATATTATCTTGGAAAAAAACTAAAGGAAACTTGTGTTTTATTGATTATTAAAATATATATGTGATGTTTTTTTATTTGAATCTGGGTAGACTATAGCTTACTAGAGGCCCGGTGTACTAAAATTCGTGCACTTGGGGGTGTCCCTCAGCTCAGCCAGCACCCTCTCCCAGTTTGGAAGCCTTTGGGGGATATCTGACTGACCCTTTAAGCTGCAGTTGGACATCCTTAGTGCTGCCACAAAGGTGGGAGAGGCTCCCACCACCGCCGCTGCACTCACTAGCCTTCAGCCCAGCTTATGGTTGAGTGGCACTCCCCCTGTGGGAACACACTGACCACCAGGGGCAGCTCTGGCCCTGCCCCTCCATTGCCCCGCTGCCACCGCTGGTCAACACTGCCCCCTGATCACTGTCCCCTCTGTCTGCCCTCTGGAACCCACCTTGGCTGGCCTGGTGCCACCTGCTCACCAACCCTGCCCTGCCACGACCTGTCATTCCACCATTTGGTCGATTTACATATTAGGCTTTTATTAAATAAGATTATGAACATAGAGGTTCAGGCTTTACTACCAAGTTCATTGCTCAGGGTTCTAAAATCTTATGCTTTGCTTTATTTATTTTAAAATGTAAAATACACTGACAACATTTAATTAAGATATATCTCACATTTCAAAACAAAATCCTTTCTGAATTTGGGGTGATTATTTAATTATTGAATTTAACAGTATAATTCTATTGTAAGAAAAATATTTGTAGAATAATGGAAATGAGTTTAAATAGCATGTAAATAATTTAAAATGTTTTGGAGTTGTAGACTTGTTTGGAACTGTGTTTGAACAAGTTAGCAAGTATTTCTATCTTTGCTTTCAGTATTTAATTTTTTATGGTCCAGCTTATTTTATATTGTGTGATTTTTATTATCTCCTTTACTTGTACAGGGTCAGAGTATTATTCCAATGCTTACTGGAGAAGTAATTCCTGTAATGGAACTGCTTTCATCTATGAAATCACATAGTGTCCCTGAAGAAATAGATGTAAGCTCTTATTTTATTAAATAGAAACAATGTTATCTTTTATCCATTTTTTTTTCAGTTACATTACTGTTATGTATGTTAGTGTATTCTCATTTTATTATTATAATTATGATAACATTAAATTTATTTATTTGACCTCTTTTGTATTTCCTAGAAGTGGGAGAATTTCAGACCTTATAGAAGCAATCAATATTTAATGCAGTACTTTTGGTAACAAAACAGTGTGTAAATGGAAGTTTACACATATTCACTAATGTAGTTTCCTTAATCATTTGTTAAGGACATTTAGAGTCACATACTACGAAGGTATAGAGAATTCTTTAGGAAACAATTTATGTAGCATTTTTGTCATTAGGATTTGTCTCCTGATCCTGACAGCTCAAAAGAGGGTTTTGTTCTTATAACAATTGTTGCTTAACCTGCCTGACCAGCCTTCACATTTGTTCTTCTGAAAGTTTATGTAGTGCACAGAGATTGTTTTATGGGGATTCTTGATGTTTAGAAATGAAAGCAATGTGTTATATTGAACCTAGACTTCAAAAAACTTGTATATTAAAAGTGGTTTTCAACATTGTTAAACCAGAATTTTTTTTGTGTGTGACTTTTAGATTGCTGAAACAGTTCTCAACGATGATGACATTGGTGATAGTTGTCATGAAGGCTTTCTTCTCAAGTAAGACTTTTATTTCCATAAAAGCTGGATGAAGCAGATACAGACCTTATGCTTACCTATGACAGGATATGGAAGAAACAACAGAATGGCTACCCCATGTCATTCTAGGGACAACATTGCATATGTAAACTGTTACTTAGCTTTGTACTATCTTTTCATTTATTACATATCTGTGATATAGTTGATGTTACTCTTTTTTTAATACCTAAAGAAGCTGAGTTTCAATAATGCCCAGACAAGAAATCTTATTCCCTTGTTTGGTTCTGGTTTCTTGTTTTACTTCTCTTTAAAGCTGAAACTACTAACTTTTCAATATGTATTGCATTGTGGATGTATTTGAGTTATTTGGGCCTAGAAAAGAAAATTATTTATATGTATATTCATCCTTTCCATCTTACAGTGGATTTTAGTATTTGTGGGCTCTAAAATCAGATTTTCCAAGTTACTGCTGTAAAACATGGGCCAGCTACCTGAACTCTGTGCCTCCATGCCCTCCTCTGCAAAATGGGAATAATAATAATACTTGCTTCATGGGATTGTTCTAAGTGTTAAGTAAGGTCAATTAGATTAAGCATTTAAAATAGTGTGTGACATAATAGCTGACAGAAGGTGAATCTAACCTAGAGGCCTTAAATGGCTTGAATCAGAAGCTCATTAGTCCTGATTCTGTTCAGTGTTAGCCATTTATAGCATTAATTTAAATCCCCTTTGACTTTAAATAAGTCACTTAACCTCTCTCTATACCTCAGTTCCTTCCACTATAAAATGGTGATATTTTACTAAATGGGTTGTTTTAAGGTTCAAAAGAGAGAATCTCTGTGAAAGGCATGTAGAAATGATATGGCATTATATTTATAGTTTTCTAAATGATTTGAATAGCTTTCCTTCTTTTCTTTTACTTTGTGAAGTTGTTTTACAGCCAATTTTTAAAATCTCTTTTCTTCAATTTATAGTGCTATTAGCTCACACCTGCAAACCTGTGGCTGCTCTGTTGTAGTAGGTAGCAGTGCAGAGAAAGTAAATAAGGTAATGTATTTTATAATCCAGCGAATAATCTCACTTTTTAATACTGCTAATATATCATAGATTGTAATTTAAAGATTAGGTTACAGACAAAATGATCTATTAGTATAAGGCAATATATCCTGACCAAATAACTATGATACCTTAAGCAAAAAGGAGGGTTCCATGTAGAAAGTCTGCATATTATATAAGCCACCTGGAGAGTCACAATACATATTCAAATGTTAAAGATTTTGAGATATACTGTAAATTTACCAGCATTTCCCAAACTTATTTGACCACAGAATCCCTGTTTTTAGCAACAATTGTTACTGTCTATAGACTATATTCTGTGTGACTAAGGAATATTTATTTCTTAGAATATATTTTATTGGCAAAAACAATTGAAATTTCAATTCCAATTTCATAAGTAAACCAATGCTGTTTTCTTTTACATTATATTTTAATGCTAAATTCTTTTCTTTTACAGATAGTAAAAACATTATGCCTTTTTCTGACTCCAGCAGAGAGAAAATGCTCTAGATTATGTGAAGCAGAATCATCATTTAAATATGAGTCAGGACTCTTTGTCCAAGGCCTGCTAAAGGTAGAGTCTACACTAGTCACAAGTGAAACCAGTTTTTGAGACTCATCATAAATGACTTTTGAACATTAGTATTTAATATATCTCATGTTTTTATGCCAAGGGGCCAACTTCCTTTGCACAGACTGAGCATAGAGTCTATGTCTTACTGATTTATGGGTTTCTCTCTGGTTTCCTGTCGCTGCCTGTTTGGCTTTAGGATTTTTAATTTTTTTTAATATGTGCTTGAATCAGGTTGATTGTCTAAAATGGGAACATTTAATTTTTTTTGTTACTGAACAAATTTGAATTTTTGTGTTACCATTTTGTTTATGTACCATACTCATTTATTGAAAAAAAAAATTAAAGCTGCTTTCTAACTTGAAAAAATATATAGGTTTTTATCAATCTTGTGTATGTGTTAAAAATTCTTTTCATTTTTCTTTTATTTGTTTAAATCTGCTTTTGAAGGGAAAAGACAGATAAATATTAATTAGCCATTATTTTGAGTAATTACAGGGAGGACAGTTAATCACTTTATCGAATCTATTGTTGATGTTTTTATCATAATCAAACACATGAAGATACAGATTCCTAATGCTTATGTGATTCTTTCATAGTGGATGCTTTCTTGAAGGTGTAGATATAACAAAACAAATGAAAAATAGTAAAAAATTATTACAAATAAAAATTATATTCAACTTTTGCATTTTCAATAATGGGCATGCTATGACCTCAAAATAATAGTACTTAAATACAGAAACTATTTAAGGGAAACTCATTTCTAATTTGAATTATACAAATCTGAAAATTAGAACTTCTTCCCTATCAAAGACATAGGTATTTAGTACTTTTTTTTTTCCTCAGTAACCTCTCATTTAATTATATAATTTTATCCTTAAAGGGTTTTATATTATATCCATATAGGAAAGCCTCAAACTACAACATAATGAAAGTATATTTGTTAAGAATTTTCTATACAATTACAAATTTTGGAAAATGGTTTGACACTATATATATCAAGAGCCTCACAGATGTTCAAAGACTTAACCTATTGTTTCTACCTTTGGAAATTCTTCCTGAAGAAGCAATTATATGTGCAGAAAATTTACATATAAAGATGATTATCACATCATGATAGGAGTAAAAAAAAAATGGAAATAACCTTTATCTAATGTTTTCTTCAAGTACATATCACGGTGTATATGTACTTATTCAGTGTATGTCCTTATTCCATTGCAGTCCAACCAACTATACCTAGAAAGAAGTGCATTCTTTACTTATTATAAAAATACATATATTATTAGAATTTAAAAGAGCATGTGAATAGACAAGAAGAAATGGTCACTTGTAATCTCACAATCCAGAGAATAACCATTGTTAGTTAATATTTGACATGTATCTTCTTGTCTTCTTCTGTATTTTTTCACATCTCACTCCCCAAAAAATTGGATTATACTTTGCATGTTCTAACCTGTTTTTGTTTTTTGTTTTTTTCCACAATATATTGTGAACATCTTTCAATATCAACACACATAAACTTCTGCAGCTTAATTAATCACTTCTTATTTTGGATTCTTAGGTTGTTTCTATCACTAAAACTATACACAATCATGAGTAATATCTGAGTATAAATTTCTAGAGATGGACTTGCTAAATCGAAACCAGGGAGTTCACTTTTTTTTTTTAATTTAAAAAATAAGTCTTTATATCATTTGGCAAATAAAGACAGTGACTTTTCCTTTCATTGGAACAGGATTCCACTGGAAGCTTTGTGCTACCCTTCCGGCAAGTCATGTATGCTCCCTACCCCAGCACTCACATAGACGTGGATGTCAACACCGTCAAGCAGATGCCGCCCTGTCACGAGCACATCTACAATCAGCGCAGGTACATGCGCTCAGAGCTGACGGCATTCTGGAGAGCCACTTCAGAGGAGGACATGGCTCAGGATACAGTCATCTACACTGATGAAAGCTTCACTCCTGATTTGTAAGTCATGCTGTCTTTTGATAGTGTCATTAAATAGTTCTATGAAATTGTATCTTTTGTGAGTAAGAGCAAAACAGATGTGTTTAAAAACATTCTGTGAGTTATGCTTGAAGAAATACTTCATTAATCAAGCATTTTTTTCTTAAATGTCTATTTTTCTTACTATAATCATGTTTCTCATAAGATAGATTAGATTCGTTTTTAAAAATAAACATTTCAATATTTAACAAATATCTATTGAACCCTAAGTACAGTACTAGATACTAAGATTAATAGTGGCCAGATAGCCCCAGTTCTAACATTGCTTATAGTCAAATGTATAGGAGTCACTGAAAAGCTTATTAACTAAACCAAAGAAGTAATTCTAAGTCTTTTCTTTCTTGATATATGAATATAAAATAAAACAAAACTGTCAAAAATATTAATAGAGCATTCTTTTACTTTGAATTTTATATTGTGGTATTCATTCCTTGCCATAAAGTCTGATTAGTATTTTAAAAAGATAAAAAGTAATGATAATAAAATATTTAATGTTGATCCAATTAGGAAAAAATGATGATGATAAATCTGAATTATAAAACCCTAAGAAAACACTGAAATTTTAGGTAGTTTCCTATTTACTTCTGACACCAGAAAAAGATTTGTAGCATACTGGGATACATTAGATTCTCTTTAATTAAAGTGCCTGGCACATAGAATGTGCTCAATAAATGTTAACTAGAATCATATAGGTTTGAGTATATAGGGGAGCAGTAAAATTGGAGTGATCAGCCTGTCCTGTTTTTTTAAGAAAAATTTTGAGCTTAGGCAACAGACATGTGGTGCACCAGTAGTTACCCAGAATGTGCTGACTAAAAACAGAAAAGGCACACCATGTCCACCAGAAAGGGGAACATGTCCAGTAGAAAGGGAACACATGTCCACCAGAAGAGGACCACGGAATCTCAGCCTTGTGTGTACCAGGTACAGAAAGATGACTTCATTAGGACCCATCTTTTCCAGCTCTCTAGTGTTCCTTTTGGTTCCTTAGAAAGGTTTATGGAAATTGATTAGAACATGAATTATTCAAAATTGGAATTCCAGGTCATTAAGCTTTCATGTACAGTATTGGTAATTTGGTACACATGTAAAAGTTCTCAGAATTCTTTTGTTCCTTCAAGCATTTTCTTTTTTTCTAAATATTAAGGTTTTTTTTTGTTGTTGTTGTTTTTTAAATACATTTTATTGATTTTTTACAGAGAGGAAGGGAGAGGGATAGAAAGTCAGAAACATTGATGAGAGAGAGAGACATCGGTCAGCCGCCTCCTGCATGCCCCACACTGGAGATGTGCCCGCAATCAAGGTACATGCCCCCGACCGGAATCGAACCTGGGACCTTTCCGTCTGCAGGCTGACACTCTATCCACTGAGCCAAACCAGTTCTGGCAGTGTTTAGGGTTTTTTGTTTTGTTTTGTTTTTGCTTGGTTACTTCATAGGTCTTTGGGGGAATTTTGGGAACTTTAGAATGGGTTTACAACTATTTAGTATTTTTTTAGAGAGGATATGTGTATACTTTAACATTTCTTATTCATTTTAGTCAGTTATAGTTGCTTCACAAATTAGACAAATTGTGATCAGCCAGCTATTGTTTTACTGATCATAACAAAATAATGTTAGGAGTCAAAAAATTTTTTTCCAGCTCTATGTAAATTTTTTTAAACATAAAACTGTCCAAATATAATTTTAGCCACTGGATTATGAATTGTTAAATTTTCCATATTTTAGACATATTTTACTTTTAATTTATTTAAAACATTATCACTAATTTTTTAAGATATTTTTAATTTTAATGTTTAGGTAAAATTTCAGTCACTGCCAATAAAAAATGAAAAATCAAGTCACAGACACTGGAAATATATATATATATGTATTTTATTTATTTCAGAGAGAAAGGGAGAGGGAGATAGAAATATCAATGATGGAGAGAATTATTGATCAGCTGCCTCCTGTAGGCCCCCTACTAGGGATCAAGCCCAGAATCCAAGCATTTGCCCTTGACTGGAATCGAACCCAGAACCTTTCAGTCCACAGGCCAATGCTCTATCCATTGAGCCAAACCAGCTAGGGCTATTTTTTAATACTTTGCTTTATCTAATTTATTATGAACAAGATACTCATTCAGTGAAATGGGCATATTAAGAACAGCGGATTTTTAATAGCCTTATTCCCTCTCCAAAGCCAGAGAAGGAGTGCTGTCATGGTCCACATTGGCCACTAACTGGATATCTTGTAATTATGAAATGCTGCTCCCCTCTCACCCCCCTTTTGGGTTTCCTTCTGTTGTTTGGTATACTTTTAAAACTAGGAAATTTTAGGTACGTACTTTCCTATTTATTTCTACACATACACTTCTTTCTTACCACTCCTCTCATTATATGATGATCATTATTATTTTCAGTTAAAAGTTGCTTACCTTATTAAATGTTACATTATCCTTTTGACTTGAATAGAACCTAACATCTCAGTAAACACTCTAGGGAAGTAGAAGGCAAGGAGAGGGGAGAAAGAGGGGAAAAGATTGAAAGGGGTTCAGACCTTGGAAGAGAGCAGTCTCTTTTTAAACACCTGCTCTGTCCTGGGTGGTGTGTTAGATGCTTACCCTCTCAGGTGTGCTTTACATCTTAACTTCTTGTCTGATCATAACGAGGCAGATAATGCTTTCCTAGAACATTAGCTGGTTTATGTAACTTGCCAGATGATGGGCTTGTGATGCAAGCCAAGTGGTTGTGATGTTGCAGATAGTCATCTAGCTGTGTTTCTTAATCCCACTCCAATGATAGTTAGCATCCATCCTTTTGTCTTTCTTCATCCTAAAATGTATATTCAAAGTTATTAGTACATAACATTATCCCTTTATTTTGTTTTGGGTGTTGTTGGTAGTATTGTGTGTTTATTTTTATTGCTGTTTTATTTTTGAGATGGCAGGAATTGGTAACTGTATTTACTAATTGCCTAAGGCTTTCAACATTTATTAAAATAGGTTGATAGATATTAAATATCATTCTTGGGATTGCTTATATCTTTAAAAGAAAAATAATTATATAGTGGTCTGACAAATTCCAGTAACATACAAATGTCTCCTTTAATTAAAATAAATATATAGTGTATGTTTTTAAATATATTATTTTTATTAAAAATGTTTATATATAATATGCCATTTCTAAGAATTTAATTTATTGGCTGGTGTAGGATTATGGAAAGTAGCATTGTACAGTGCAGTCATTTCAACATTTGGACTATTTTCTTCACAGGAATATTTTTCAAGATGTCCTACATAGAGACACATTAGTAAAAGCCTTCCTGGATCAGGTAAATGTTACACCTGAGATCGTTGGAGTGAATGATATGACATGATTTTATTTTTTACTTAATGCATCCTACAATGCCTGTACTCTGTATATAAATCTTAGAATTGAGTCATTATCTTTCTGTAGTGTCTATGGTCTTTTTGAAAGTGTCTACATGATTTTTCTTTTGAGTTGTTAATGAGTAGTAGTCTGAGTACTAACAATTAAAGATGCATAATTCCCCCATTCAAATAATAAATGTTTTCATTCTGAGCACTAAACTATAACTCAAAGTATTTTATTTTGTGCGGATGTCGGAAGAGGGTGCATAAATGTTTTTTATATACCTTAATTGAATCAAAATGTCTTTAAACCCTGTACCTCTTTTTCAATAATAGCATTTTTATTGTCTCCTTCTTTTGAAAAAAAAATCTGCTTAATTATACATTTGAAGAAAATTATAGATTATATGAAACTTATTTCTTAATATACTAGAACTTTGTCATAGTATCATTTTGAGGATCAGGTCAGGAAACATTGTTATAAATGCAGCTTTGAAATAATGAGGTCCTTAGGTTTACCAGAAATTTTTGATTAGGTCTGTAGTCTGTAACATATTCCAAAGTTCAAAGATAATATGTAGTCATGTGATTCCATATTTTTCAAGCTGAAATGAGATCCTTCTACTGCTATAGCTGTACCCTCCCCATGTCTCTTTCTTCTTCCCCCAGCAAGAGGGATATGAATATCTTAAAATCATAATTTAAGTGGGGCTCAACTTCTGGGAGCTTCAACTTTATTTGAAGATGTGGGCAGAAAAACTCAAGTAACATAATTAGAAATAACCTATAAGTATGATTATTTAAAATTATTTTAGAGAGAAAAAGGGAGAGAGAGGCAGAGAAACATCAATGTGAGAGAGAAACGTTGATTGGTTGCCTCTAGCATGCACCCTGACTGGGAATAAAACCTGCAACCTTTTGGTGTACAGCATGGTGTCCCAACCAACTGACCTACAATGGCCAGGGCCAATTACTACTTTTAATAACAAAAATAAATATGAATGTATTCAGAGGTAGAATGAAAAATACTAACTCTTAAATATAACATAGAACTGTCAGACTCCTTCCAGACTCAGTACTTGTGCCATATTCCTGCTTGCTACAACATCTGTGGAAAGGATTTCAGGAATTGCTCTAATGTACATTATCTACCAGACTCTGTTAACACTATGATAGAAACATACTGTGTAAGTAGAATGAGAGCAAAATATTTATTAAAGCATTCATTTTCCTATAGGTCTTTCATTTGAAGCCTGGTTTATCTCTCAGGAGTACTTTCCTTGCACAGTTTCTGCTTGTCCTTCACAGAAAAGCTTTGACGCTAATAAAATATATAGAAGATGATACGTAAGTAAAACTATATAGCAGAAAAACATTGGCGCATTTTTAAAATTTGTTCCTTTTGAACATTTTCTATATAACACATATATAAATTTTTTTTTCTTACTATTTGTAGGCAGAAGGGGAAAAAGCCCTTTAAATCTCTTCGGAACCTGAAGATAGACCTTGATTTAACAGCAGAGGGCGATCTTAACATAATAATGGCTCTAGCTGAGAAAATTAAACCAGGCCTGCACTCCTTTATCTTTGGAAGATCTTTCTATACTAGTGTACAAGAACGAGATGTTCTGATGACTTTTTAAATGTGTAACTTACTAAATATATTTCATCACAATTATAATTGTTGCTAAAGTAGCTCAGTTGATATGGGACACATCAGTCCCTGGGGTCATACTTCAAAGTCCTACTTGGCAATGGCAGTTAAACTTAGTTACACTACAGTTGTCATAAGAAGTCTGCGACGGGTGTCAGGTGCATCGGTTAGCAGTGGATGGATCTTTTCCTAGTTATGCTCTCTTGGGATACAGACTTATGTTTACAATTATAATAAATATTATTGCTACCTTTAAAAAAGATATAATAATAGGATATAAACTTGACCACAACTACTGTTTTTTGAACTTAGGATTCATGGTTTACATGTATCGAAGTGAAATCTGAGTTAGCTTCCAAAGATGGAGTATGACTTTGCACTTTTTGGTGTTTCTTGGTATATGGGATTACTAATACTGTTTCAATCAGCTGAAAACTAGAGCTTCTGAATCATTTCAGTTCCATAGACAGGAAGTTAATTTGAACCTAGGATAAACTTGAGAAAGAAAATATTGTTTAAGCAGATGTTTAATTAAAGTTAATTATTAGATCCTGCTTAGTAGATGTAGTCATTTAGAGTCAATCTGTATAGAAATGTTAGGCATTGTGTAGTCTGGTTGTGATGAACACAGTTGGTTTTGTTTTGTTGCTAAGCTCTGTCAAAGAAAATATAGAAGATTGAATTTTATGTTGTAATAGTTGTTGCCAGCTTTTTAAATTAATGTTCATTATTTTTGAGCCAAGTGGAAATGTGTACTCCTGTGCCCTTTTTTTCCTTGGAGACTATAATTACTTGGAAGAAGTTTGAATTTCACTGGTCAGTCATTGTCATCTTGTTTTCTTCTTGTAAAGTCTCACCCTTATGGCAATCATTTTAATTCTGAAACTATGAAATGCAATAGAGAATATACCAATAGCTTTTTTTCAACAATAGAGATAGTACCTTGTCTTCTTATATTTCTGCACATATTTGTTAAGTTGTTGTCATGTGTCTTTGCTCACATTGTCTGAGGAGTAGCAGGAGATACTTGACTGACATGCTATTTAACTAGGTGCTACTTTGGCAGAACTGAGTGGTCTATTTCTTGTTTTCTTAATGTTTTTGGACCATTTTGATGACTATAAAATAAATGATTAATGTAATTCTGTGCTAGAACAGTGTTAACATAGTAGTAGTATATGCAAGCATAAAAAATTATTTAAAACTGTGAAAGTAACACAAAAGGGAAAATATTTATAAGAAAGGGATAAAAGAGTTAGAGCCCCTTTACCCTTGCCCAAATTTAATCAAAAACATGTTCTGTTTTGAAAAGTCCTAATGGCCTTTCACATCACTAATAAGTATTTTATACACACAAAACTAGATGATTGATGCTGTCATGAGAAAATGTACACATACAACCTTGTTGTACCCTGTACTCACTATTTTTTACATGATAAATTATTGAAGTGCTGACTGGTTTTCTGTTTTTTGCTGGTTTATTGTATTGTTATTTAGAGTGCAAGTTGTACAGTGAAATAAGTTATTAAAGCGTGTGTAAACATTGCTACACATATTTTCTCTTAGGAGAATTTTGAATAAAAAATCTTTGAAATTTTGTCTTTTACAGTTGTTTGTTTAGAAAAGCAATGCTATGATACTGAAAGACTGCTTTCCTATTCAGCTGACAGTCTTATTGAATCTAAACTTCTATCTTCCATTTTTTTACTAGAGGCCCAGTGCATGAAATTCATGCACAGAGGGGGAGTGTCCCTCAGCCCAGCCTGCACCCTCTCCAATCTAGGACCCCTTGAGGGATGTCTAACTGTCTATTAAATGGACATCCCTCTCACAATTCAGGATTGCTGGCTCCCAACTGCTCACCTGCCAGCCTAATCACCCCCTAATCACTCTCCTGCCAGCCTAATGCCTAACTGCTCCCCAGCCATCCTGATTGCCCCTAACTGCCAACCCGGGCACCCCTAA
>PVJN01022419.1:0-33431 GCA_004026805.1 Lasiurus borealis | reverse complement strand
CCAGCCTCGGCGAGTGACATTCTGTCTTCCTGGAGTTACTTCCCTAATTAGGAATGAAGAAGCTCTATTCTGCTGAGTGCATCTATTTACAGTGGCCACAATGCTCTAACTTGAGCATCCTCCTCAAAGACCAGTGTTAAAAAACACAAGTGCTCTTTTCGCCGAGCCGGGCGATGGCGAGGCGACACATTCCTGGCGGTGACGCCCCCCCCCCCCCACCCCGGGAGGGGAGAAAGGAGGGTAGCCGCTTTGGCAGGGTTGTTAACACTTCAGGATTCATTTTCCACAATGACGCCCCTGCCCAGAGAGCTCTGGGAATCACAGTGGACAATGGGCAGGCATTCTTCGGAGGGTCTAATGATGGAATAAAAAGAAAAATATTTATTGCTTTTGACAGTCCCACAAGGGGCAAAAATCCTTGTCTGTGGCTAAAGTTTCCCTAGCTGGTGGAGGTTGGCGGCTCGCGGGGGGGGGACTCCCAACCGTCCCGCTTCCTTTGTGAGGGGGCTGAGTACCTGGGCCGAGCGGGGACCTGAGAGATTAAGTTCATTAAGGTAAGAGGATGGTTACCGAGGCCTTGTTGATACAGGTGGGGCGATGGGGGAGGGAGGTGGGCAGCCCGTTTACAGGGCGGGTCGACCCCTCCTTCAACAGGCTTCCCAGACGTGCCAGGCAAACATGTTGGTGGATTTGCCTGTGGCTGAGCTGTGCGTTCCCTGTTCCCTTCCTCAACAGGCCCCCCCTGGGGAGGGCCGGGCCACCCTGCGGGAACCAGGGGGCAGAGAAGGCACAGGAGTCCCCAGTCCTGAGGGCCCTCCTCTCCCTTCACTGCCCCTCCACGTCTGAGCTCCCCTTGGTCCCCTCGCCTACCTGCTGACAAGCCAGCTCCCCCTGGCTGGGCCGAGGGGACAGTGGCCCGCCACCTGGGTCTTTGGGGACACTGCCAGGAGACGTCTGTGCAGACCAGCCCCTTGGATGCCCTCTCTCTAAGGAAGGCGCTGGTCTGGTGCTTGAGTTTTCAACCAGGGGGTTTATCAAACGCTTTCCTTCCCTCGCATTACTTACCCACTTCCCCCCCAAAAACTGATTAGTTTGGAAATCTGGACCGCCTAGCTTTGTATTCCTTCTTTTGAAAACAACAACAACAACAACAAAAAAATAAAATAAAATAAAACCAAACCAAACCCCAAAGTGTCCCCCACCCCAACCTATCCACACACACACCCAGATACACCCTCTCCGCTTTGTGGCCCGTAAACTGTTTCTCTTTGTTAAGGAGACTCCTCCCTGCCCCCTCTCACATTTGGAGACCTATAAATACACAGGACTTTCTGAAGGGAAAAAAAAGAAATGATAAGGCACTGGGTGGCATGCTTGTGAGCAGGGGGTCCATCCAGGGGATGTGTTCCCAGGGAGAAGGGGGAGGGGGAGGCACCCAGAGTGTGGGCAAGTGGCTGGGAGGGTGTCCCGGGCCGAGTTGGAGAGAAGCACGTCCACAGGAGCCTCCCTGAGTTCCCTGCGTCTCTGGCAGAAGGAGACCCGTCCTTGGTCTTGGTGGGGTCAATAGTTCCACGTCTGGCGAGGAACTGAAAACGGCAGTTAGAGTTGGAGAACAGATATCCTGAAAGAGGAGCCTTGTTTATTTGCATGATAGGGTCACTGACTATAAAAAAAACAACTTACCAGCTTTCCTTTCTTTCCCCTCCTGCCCTTCCTCCAGCCCCCCTCTGAGGCAAATACACAGTGTCATCATGATTTGGGTAAACAGAATTCTTTTTAAAACCACCTAGTCATAGGGAGGCCTTCTGAGAAATCCCTAGAATTTTGTCAGTGTTGCTGTGTAAACACAGGACAATGTAGAGAGGCTTTATAAAACATACATGTATTAACATATGTATGTCTGTATAAATATACACATATATATGTATATATCATCTATATATATCCATACAGAATCACATGGTGAGAAGGTTTTCTGGGAGTGAAGAATGAAGAAATTTGATTCCTTCAGATTCTATCATGCTGCCATATTTATTCTCCTTGTTATTTTCTTTTAAAAGAAAGGTTACACCGGCTTGTTGATTTCCCTTAGCCGGCCAGGCATCTACAATGCAGAGTGAAACGGAGGAGAGTCTTTATTTTCACAGACTGTATCAGAGAAGTTTTTGAATAAAACCCTGGCCGTGCAGTTTGGGCAGAACTGGAACTAACTCCGAAGCAAAAGCAAGCAACGTTCACCAAACTTCTCCGTGTTTTTCTCCTCTGGTGCCCACGTCAGGATTTCTTTTTGATTTATTTCTATGAAGTGTCCTTTGTCCTTGAGAATGTTGAATGGACTTCTTTCAAAAGTTATCAGAGACCCGTCTGATACATCGGACGAGAAATTAGGAACATCTGAGTTGTTTTCTGATGGGTTAATGAAGAGATGAGGATTTGCATTTTCTTTTAAAGACTTAACGAGCAAGCCAAACAGACGAGGGAGGGAGGCTGGGGGCAGCCACTCTGTGATTTATCAGGAAACAGAAAGAAAAAATGGGTGCAGACAAGACTCCAGGCTCCGGCTTACTCAAAATGTGCTAACTTGGTGAGGACAAGTATATAATCGTTGGCCTTTTACAAAGAAAAATATAGCTGGAATACCTTATACCCTGTCCTCAGCACCTGTCTCCCTTGAAGGGAAAAGAAACATCCTGTCAATAATCAGAAGAGAAAGTACTGCTTTCCAAAGTAGGGGGGATACATTTCTATTTTCAACCCTAACAAAGTGAGATTAACCTTTTAAATAAGAGGCTTTTTTTTCCTGCTTAAAAAAAAAAAGCCAGTCATCAGATTTATCTAAGGAGTGAAGAGTCATTTTAGAAATTATTAGTAAGCCGCGGTTCTTAGGACACTCGCCCTGACTTTGGAACTGTGATTAAAGTGGGTGAAAGGATGGGCGTTCCAGAGAGGGTAGGACATTTCTCAGATGCACTTGGAGAATTTCTGGGCTGGGGAAGTCGGTCGGCCATCCTTCCCTTTACAACCCGATGGAGCCAGGAGGCCTGCAAACAGGAGCACAGGAGCCGCTGGGGAGGATTCTGAGAAACCCTGTAAATACTTCCCTCCGAGCCAGGAGTGCTCTGCCTATCTCAGGTTTTGCATCCCAACTTCTGGAAATTCTGTTGGAACTTTTTAATTGCATCTATTAAATAACGATGGTTTTAAAACTTCCTACTGATATGAAAATATAATGTCTTGAATTTTAATGAAAGCTATTCAGTTGCTATTCCCCAGTCTGTGCAGTTTTTAAAAAATTATTATTATTAAGGCAAAATTTACATAACATAAAATTAACCACATTCAGGTGTACAATTCATTGTCATTTAGTGCATTTACAAGGTTATATCTGCAATTTATTTTCCAGTTATAATTTCTCCCAGCTTTTGAATCATCAAGTTTTTGTAGAACAGTTATGAAATATTGATATTCATTCAACAAACCTTTATTGAGAAAACTGTTTCAAGAATGGTGCTAGGCTCTGTTGGGGGTTATAAAGACCCGCAAGACATTATTTTTTAAAAAATACCTAGGATTGGTAAAAAAAACATGTGCTATGGGCATTAATAACGTTAAGGAATAGTTATTGATTATATGAATAAACTATACAGAGTATTATGACCCTAAACCACCATGGTATTGCTGAACATTTCTAATCATTAATCAGTATAATTAGACTATCAAGGGTTGAGACTATTCGCCTATTTTGTGATTCAATTTTCTCTCAGTTCCAAAGTTTTCAGAACTTGAAGTACTTTGTTTAGCATGTTGCTTTGATGGGTCTGTTGTTTCTATGTGAAATTCTCTGTGTGGCTTTGCAACAAACTTGAGCTCATGTGGCAGGGAAAGGATGGGATGGAGGCTCTCCGGGGAACGGGGGATAGAAATTGCTTAACTTGGTTGGAAAAACTCTGGGTGTTTCTCAGGGAACTTGAAGGTAAATGGTGACTCTAAGGCCAATGGTTCGGCACACTACATGGGCAGTTATAAAGGTGCTGAAACCAAGAATGCATGTAGCCTAAACTAGATTTTAGAGATTAAATTAATGTAAAAAAAGTGTAATCCACCTGTTAAAATACTCTGTCTTCAAAAATATTTCTTCCTCAAATTAAATCTGTATTTTGATGTTTAAGATGATGGTGATGATGGTAGTGGTGGTTTGGAGGTGAGAGTGTTGGCACAGAGGAAAAGTGACAAAGAACCAGGTTCAATAAAGTTACATTATACAGCTTTAGCAAGCCTTTGACCTAGAATGTGGGCAACATATAATCAAGAACATATTCATTGAGTCCCCTGTTAGCTAAGGTTGTGCATAGTTTCATTTGAGGAAGGAAGATAATAGTCAAAAGAGCACAGTTTTGCCGAGACCAGTTTGGCTCAGTGGATAGAGCGTCGGCTTGCGGACTGAAAGGTCCCAGGTTCAATTCCGGTCGGGGTCATGTACCTTGCTTGCGGGCACATCTCCACTGTGGGGTGTGCAAGAGGCGGCTGATCGATGTTTCTCTCTCATTGGTGTTTCTGACTTTCTATCTCCCTCCCTTCCTCTCTGTAAAAAATTAATAAAATATATTAAAAAAAAAGAGCACAGTTTTTGAAGCTGGATAGTTGTGGGTTCCAGTCCTGGTTTTGCCCCTTTCTGGCTGTGTGCCTTTCGGGCAGTAACTTACCTTCTCTGATTCCGGCTTCCCTCCTCTGTTGGGACAATAGTAGCTGCCTGCAGGAACCCTGTGAGGATCGGCAGCAGCACGATGCTCAGTCACATCCTCTGTGCTCAATCAATCAGTAATTGCTAAGACAAATACACATGTCAGTCCTGCTCGCAGGCATTTCAACCTGAGAACACGGGAAACAAAGTGCCTTTTGGTGTGTGTGAGTTTTGCAAATCATAAACCATCAAATTAATTCATCATAGGGTGTGTGATGGGGGAGGGAGATATTTAGAGCTATTTCCGGGAGGAGGGAGGCTTCAGTATTACTGTTTTGAGGGGGAGTTTCTAGAATAGCTCCGACTATTGAATACCATCTCTTGCTGCCACGGAAAGCTTACAAACATCCTTGATAAATTATTTCAATTTGCCATTGGACTGGAACCATCAATTAATATATACCTGAAATGTGTCAAAATGTTGGATATTTCTGCAATGATACAAATGATTAGGAATGCCATATTTAATTAAAATGTTAATCCACTGTCATCTTAAGTGATTTCGATTTATGGAGCATTTTCTTCTTGCTGGTAAGAGGGTTTATTATTAAATGAAAGCCCACTGGTTGGCCAACGCTTCATGCTTACTTAAGGAAAAGGTGACAATCTGCAAGAGGGAAGGAGAGGTGACCCCTTCATCAGAGTGTCTCTCACAGTTGAAGAGGGAGAGTCATTGTGGGGGAGCTGGGGAGTTCTAAAATTCTCCCTCGCCTGCTCTCTGACGTTCAAAGTCTGTTAACAATAGGTCGGATTAAAATGCACTTGATTTGGGGGAAAGGAATACTAAAGTTTGAATGAACAAAAAAGGTGTAGAAAGATACCAAGACCTTTTCTGAGAAGGAGAGTCAGAGACTTGAGTGCTACAACTTGGAAAGAAGGAAATACATCCTGATTGGAATTTGGGCTGAAATTGAACCTGAACCAGAGGAAAGCTAGCTTTTTTCTAGCAAAGGCAGGGTTGGGGGAGGAGAGGGGAATGGGGAAAGGTAGCCTGAAACTCTTGACCATAGGAACTGGTATTACCTGTGCTTTCTTGCCCAGAGGAGAGTGGATACAGAGCAGTCTCCGTTGAGGTACAAGAGCAGATCCCAGGGTCTGCACTCTGGGTCCTTGAAAAGGACTTGGAATAGCTACAAGGTCTCTGATTGGTGTGGCTGCCATCTTACTTTCAGCCCATCCTGCCTGGGTCCCTTGCCCAACCAATCTTCCTAGTGACTCTTCCAGGGCTATAGAGACATCTCCTTCCTGAGGTCCATCTCCGGTCAAGTCACCTTGGCTCTAACCACTCTCCCTATCTGTGTTGATAGAGTTCTGGCTCCTCCTTCCCAACCATTGGTCAGCTTCTGGCTTTTCCTGTCCAACCATTGGTCAGCTTTTTAAAAATATATATACTTTATTGATTTTTCACAGAGAGGAAGGGAGAGAGAGAGAGCCAGAAACATTGATGAGAGAGAAACATCTGGTCGGCTTTTGAATCCTTCTTCCCAGCCACCCATGAGCTGCTTCTCTACTAGTGTCTCTCTCAGCTCCTGATCTTCTGAATGCACTAGCCCAAGTGATATGTGCTCTTCCTTCCAGCCCAGTGCTTCCTGGGATGAAGGCTCCATGCTGGACGTGGTTCACCCACTTCCTACTCCAGCGTTAGCCCCATCACCACTCTGGATCCTCACTGCTTTCTTCCCTGCCTTAGGAGACAGGCAGCTCTACAGCAGGTGGTGGTGAGGCGTCTCAGCCTCAGGCCTGCGCTTCCCTGACGGCAGCTGTTGGCCCTGGGAGCCCTTCCCTTCCTGCACTTACTGTCTCCTCCTATTTAAAGGTCCCCCCCCCCCACCTCCTCCAGCCAAATTCTACCCAGGGAATACCTCCTCGGTGATTTCTTCCCTGACCTTTCTAGCCTTCTCTAAATAATAATATATATATTTTAAAAATCATGGAAAAGCCCTAACCCGTTTGGCTCAGTGGACAGAGCATCAGCCTGCAGACCGAAGGATCCCAGGTTCGATTCTGGTTAAGGGCATGTACCTTGTTTGCGGGCACATCCCCAGCAGAGAGGGTGCAGGAGGCAGCTGATCAATGTTTCTCTCTCATCAATGTTTCTAACTATCCTTCTTTCTTCCTCTCTGTAAAAAAATCAATAAAATATATTTTGAAAAAAATCATGGTAAAAACACATAATATAAAATACACCATTTTAACCATTTTTAAGTATACAGTTCAGTGGCATTAAGTACATTTGCAATGTTGGCTTGTTTCCACCTTTTGACCATTGTGACTAATGCTGCTATGAGCATGGGTGTACAGGTGTCTGCCTCCTGCTTTGAGGTTAGAGCTAAAAAGGGAATTGCTGGGTTATATGGCAATTCCATGTTTAATTTTTTGAGGACTTGCCAAACAATAATGATTTTTAGGGCGCATTTACATGACACGTTATGGTTTACCAAGTGCTGGCTGTTCCATTAGCTTCTCAGAGCAAGCCTCTGAGAGAAATACTGTTTCTAATACGCCCTTTATTCGGGTGAAAATGAAGCTCAGGGAGGTGCCAGGACTTGCTGAGCATCACCCAACACCCTGGTGAGGACTTGGCCTCCAAACAAAACTGTGTGGCTCCGGTGTGCTTTGGCTTTCGGATGCTGTGTGACACCCCATCATGCGTCCCCTCTTTGTTTCATCCCCACCGCTGGAATGACCTCGAAGTCACCATGAACATGCGTTGATCTCCATTCAAGACTGTCAAGCTCAAAGACAGGGGCTGGGCCATGATTATCTTTGTCATTTCCATACTGTGTGGCATCTGACACATGAGACACCCTCAACAACAATAGTCAGTAGAATGCATAAATGAATGGATGGGGTTTTGGTGGAGAGGGAGGTGCCGCCAGAGAGCCATGGCAGGGCGGAC
Source organism: Lasiurus borealis (assembly GCA_004026805.1). NCBI lineage: Eukaryota > Metazoa > Chordata > Mammalia > Chiroptera > Vespertilionidae > Lasiurus > Lasiurus borealis. The sequence continues at coordinate 25,791 of PVJN01022419.1, read as the reverse complement.
TGTGTGGTACCTCCCTGTTCCGCCCAGACACACAGGCAGAGCTGGTGTCCCTGTGTAGGCGGCGGTGACCTCTGTTCCTTCGCTCTGCTGAAATGTTATTCTTGCTCTGATCTCCCTGGCCCTGGATTCTCCTGCCCATGGTGGGTTCCACATTCTGTTCTGATGGACACTTGGCTCCTCTGCCTCCCCTGCGGGACTGTAGCTTCCCCGAGGTCAGGCGTTAGGTCTATTGCCCCAGCACCCAACATAATTAGGCACCGAGTAGGTGCTTAGTATGCAGAGTAGGTGCTGATGGAACTTTGTCATGTATGGACGTTAGGACGTTGCTCCTCTGTGGGAGCCCCTTTCCATGTCCCGTGTGGTTCAGGGTTCCCGTTCAGGGTTCGGGTTCTGGAGGAGGCCGCACGCAAATGAAAAGAGAGACTAGAAAAGCATTAATTTGGCAATATTGGGGGGCTAGACGGGAGCCTTCCTCTAGTGGAAAAGACTACCTCTTGCTCTGGCCTTTTTTTCCCTTTTATTAAGACTATGGGACACACCCATAGCCTTTAGGCAGGAAATTACAAGAACAGAAATTAACATGAAACAAATAGGTAGAGGCTGCTTCAGCTGACAATGTTTCAACTAAACAGTAAGTGATTAGCTCCGACCTTTCAGAGCAATTAAGGTTGACCAGCCTTCTGGTCTCCTGTTCACATCTTTCTATTAGTGAGACAATGTTTTGTTTCCGGCACTCCTCCTCACTTACTTTTCTTTATACGAAACATTATTCATTGTTTACCTGAAATTTAAATTTAACCAGATGTCCTATATTTTTATTTGCTAAGTAGGCAATCCTAGGTAAGTCTCATTACTTACCAGAATCCTCAGGAATGCTGAGGAGGCAGTAGGAAACCGGTTTTCCAGAGCAAATTGCTGTCTTTTAATATTTTTTCCTAAATGGAAAGTAACCCTACACCTGCAGCAATTTCATTCCCATTTGAAACTGCACTTTTTGAAACTTACAATTTCTTCTCTTCAAATAACTCTTGTCTGGTGTCAAAATATTTCAAGTGTCCATTCACTTCAACTAATCCTGGCACCCAAGCTATCCACTCCAGGGATGTGAATGATCATTGGGGACATTCTCCGAAGGCTGAGACACCGGGGTCCCCCTTGCTTGCTAACAGGTCAGCCCTCTTGATGTGTGGACGTTATTACACTCAGATTTCTGGAGGATCTTCTGGGCTTGACTGTTCTACCATCCAGAACTTCCTGCCCCAGACTTCATTAGGGACCTGACTCAGTTTCCCCATAAGCCTGTTTTTAATTGTGGTGCTGGCCGGAGATGCTCTCTAATCTCCCAGAGGGTCCTTCCGAGTTCACCGAGGGAGAGGCCTGGGATCAGTTCCCCTCATCGGATGAACCTCAGACGTCCTGGAATGAAGGAGGGGCGGGAGCCAGGTGGCGAGCACATACTCTGCTTCTCTGACCAGATGGTGTCTGCTGGGCTTGGGGTGGGGCGGGGACTGGTGCTGGACTGGTGCTGAGGCTGAGGGCTGAGACCAAACCTGGCCGGAGGTGGGCTTCCAGAAAGGACCAGGAGAAGAAGTGAGAAGCTTTCATTTGGTGTTTACTCATGTGGTTATCCTCCTGAGTACCGAATTATAACACCCCCTGCTACTTTTCTAACTCACCTAATTTAATTTTGCCAGGATGCAATTACTTATGCGACTGTTGATATTGGGATTTAAAAACAAACAAACACATTAGCTTTTTAAACTAAGAGCAGCTCAGCTGCTGAAAAGCTAATAAGTTGGAGGAGGGGAGGGAGGGTGGATGGGTGGCAGCTCACCCCAGGCATTGGGAATAGCGCCCTGGATGAAGGGCGTGGCCAGGAGCACAGATGCGTAGAGACTGGGCCTGGGAAGCAGCTCTCAAGCACTTTTCAACAGTTTGGGGGGTCACCCAGACAGTGATGGGGTGAGGAGGACAGAGGTTGCCACACAACCCAGGAGGACCCAGTTCCTTCACATTCAAACTTGGCACCTGACTCTAGAGTGTTCTTGGGCGAAGGAATGGAAAGGTCTGAGTCTTCCCAGCCTCAGTTTCCCTTGCGCCCCACGTGTAGAGGGAAAGCTCCATCACTGGCTGGCGGGGATGAGGGCAGATTGCAGGAGCCGAGAGGGAGGCCAGCATTTTGCACCTCAAGGAAGACAGAGGTCGTCTCAAGTCACAGTGGAATAGGTTCCAAGTAAATGAAGCTTCCAGAGTCGCTTTTGGGGTGGGAGACACTGGGTTGTACAGTGACGCCACGCAGATGGATTCTTGCGAAGCTCTGCTCTCCTCTGGAATAGGAAATGGAATTTGCCGCAGAACCTAAAATTTCCGCTTCACGTGGGCTGTCACTCAGTTGCAGGGACGTGGCCGGAACTGGCTGACGGACCGTGGAGGGGAGTCAGCCTGCCCTGTGGCACGTGGCACAAAATCCCCAGACTTCCCCAACCAGGCCTTCGGCTGGAACAGAACATCTCACCAGGACCTGATCACCCAATGCCCGTCCCGTCCACGAAGGGAGGAGTTATATGGGGGAAGTAGCCCTAGGTTGTATTTTACAATCCGTGACGGAAATCATTCTGCTGTCGGGAGATACCCGAGAGGAGGCAGGTCCGGGGTGGTGGGATTGCTGAGCCCCGCAGCCCTGGCCCCAACAGGAGGGGCTCAGAGAACCCAGCCAGAGATGTCCGAACCCTCCTGAAGCTCACAGAATGCACCCGGTCCCAGCCACCCTCCCTCCAGAAGCCCGGATCCAAAAGGTATCACCTGTCCCCTTTCTGAATCTCAGGGTCCCCCTCCTAGACAGGACTTGCTGACCTGATCCACAAAATGTGATTGCTTGGTGAGGATAAGGTTTTATAATTCCTACTTCTCCATTCTCTTCCTTCTGTGGGCAGTCCCACTAATTCCATATGGTACCATGGGTGGATTGGCTGGGAATGGTGTTTTGATGGTGACACAAAGGGCAGAAAGAACGGGACTGGCATTGACAGGGATGAGTGGGGTGTGCTATTCATAAGCCACCTGGCTGAGGCAGGGGTGGACCCCCAGAAGCCCACTGAGAGCAGAGTGGGCTGCGTGAGGAGGCTGAGCGGAGGGAGTGGGTGGGCCCTTCGCTGTGGCCTCCACGGCTCACTGCCCACCGCCCGGCCTCTCTCCTGGCTCCCCTTGTTTCTTGCTATTTGCATGCGGACAATTTGGGAGCCAGCACTCTGGCCTCTGAATAATCCAATAATTGGCTGTAATCCACATATGAAGCGTTTGGAGATCTGCCTCGCCTTTCACCCCGCCGTGGAGAATAATCACATCTCCAGACACAAGTTCTCTCCTTGTGTCTCTGACACTCCTATCATAGCCTGGGCTGTACCCCCAATTTTTGTAATTGCCCACACCCTGTTTGTTACATGTGTAACTTACCATACAGTGTTAAGAAATCATATTCAGAGAGAAGGCCCTCCACGGATGTCTTTGAGTAAACCCGGGTGTGGAATTCTTAGAAGCTGATGTAGGTCTCTTAGGCAGAGCATGTATGTACTCCATGCGACTAGAAGAGGGTCTTGACAAGAATCCTGGGTGTGGGGGCGGAATGTTGAGGAGGGCACTGAGGATTGGCGTTATAGGTGTGAAACTACAGCAAAGCCTCTGGTTGTCATGGAAACAGCGCTCAGTGGTTGTTTAGACGCAGGAGGGCCGGGGTGGGAGACCTGAGACTCTTTCTAGGAGGGAGCGACAATGAGCCAAGGACAGGTTTGTGTGTGAAGAGTCTGTTTTGGAGCTTCTGGGAGCTCAGCTCCCTCTCGGTGAGCTGGCCTCTGAGCATTGCTCAGAACCGTCTGTTCTCTGGGTGGGAGGCATTCAAGGGCAGGATGCAGGGTGAGGGTAAGAGGGGCTGAGGACTCTCTGAGGAGTTCAGTGCTGGTAACGCTTGCATACAGAAAGCCTTTCCGCCCTGGTGGGTATGGCTGAGTTGCTTGGACTTCCTCTGCACCAAAAGGTTTGCAGTCTCAGTTCCCTGTCAGGACACATGCCTATGTGGCTGGCTTGATCCCCAGTAGGGGGCGTGCAGGAGGCAGATGATTGATGTTTCTCACATCAATGTTTCTCTCTACAAATCAACAAACTATTATTTTAAAAAATAAAAGAAAGCTTCTGGGTCCCGAAGAGTTGCTCCCTGGGGCAGGAGGAAGCAGCCTGGAGTGGGACAATCCGCAGAGAGATCTGATTCAGGCCGAAATTTCCCATTGAGTGCGATACCATGTGCTTTGTTCAGTTATGATTCATTCAGGTAGACCAGGTGGTTCCATAGCTCGTCTGTGGATTTTGGGGAGTACCCAAAGGGCCCCTCTGCCCCCAAAAACCCTGCAGCACTGGACACATGGCCTGACATTCCAGCCTCCAGTTCCAGGCCTTCAGTCTGCATGTCTCCCCCTCAGGCTCTTTCCCCCCATTGCATGGTCTCCAGGGAGGCGTGGCTTGGTGGGGCCCTTGACCTCAGCATGACTTGTCTATCAGACGTTTGGGCAGAGCCAGGGCAGCACGGAGCTTTAGGGAGCCGGGGTTAGAGAAGGAATGCTGGAGCAGGAAGAAGCATGGGGGAATGAGAGGTGGGATGCTCTCAAAGGAAAGTCCATGGCCTTTCCAATTTGTTCAAAACTCAATGGGCAGCTTTTCCTAGAATTCCCTACCTCTCCTCATTCCCGCCAAACGTGAGGCTTAATAATAGCTCAGTAGTTTGAGAGGCGGGTGCTGCATGGGATGTTTTTGTTGCAAAATTCCACGTGAAAAAAGGTGCAACTCTGTGCCTTCTCCAGATTCTGCTCTTTGTCTCTCCTTGAGCTGGAGCCGAACTGCCTGGAACACAGGGTTGCCACATGAAACAGGGGACCCCAGTTGAACTGCAAATGATATTTTAGTGTAAATATGTACCACATATTGCATGGGGCATAATTATGATTATTCGTTATTGAAAATACCCTGTATGATGCTATAATAATGGGAAACATTTGTCCAAAACCATAGAATATATAATACCAAAAGTGAACCCTACTGTAACCTATAGATTTGGGGTGATTATGATTGTATAGGTTCATCAGTTGTAACAAATGTACAACTCTAGTGGAAGGCTGAAAAGTTTTCTGTAGGCAAGCATCACCAGCACTGAACTCTTCAGAGTCTCTAGCTCCTCTTACCCTCACTCTTTCTGCCTCCTGACCATGTGTGGGGGAAAGGGGTACATGGGAAATCTAATACCTACCCCTCAATTTTCCTAAGAACCTTTAACAACTCTAAAAAGTTAAACTCTTAATTGAAGAAATTATATGAAATAATGTTTTTTATTGGGGCACAGACACACTAATACTATGGCTGCTGTCTTTACAATGATAGAGTTAAATCATTGCCAGAGACCATACAACCTTAAACATTTACTATGTGGTCTTTGACAGAAAACCATTGCTGAACCCTTGCTTTAGGAGATGAAGAAATAAAAATGGCTCCCTCAGATCCTGCCCATTTTGTAGTCAGGTTACTTGTTGTTGAATTGTGTGAGTTCTTTTTATATTTTGGATATTAGCCTCTTACCAAAAGTATCTCTTACAAATATCTTCTCCAATTTGATTGATTGCTTTTTTTTTATTTTGTTCATGTTTCTCTCTCTTTTTTAAAAAATATATTTTATTGATTTTCTACAGAGAGGAAGGGAAAGGGATAGAAAGTCAGAAACATCGATGAGAGAGAGACATTGATCAGCCGCCTCCTGCAAGCCCCACACTGGGGATGTGCCCGAAAGCAAGGTACATGCCCCCGACCGAAATCGAACCTGGGACCTTTCAGTCCACTGAGCCACACCGGTTTCGGGTGTTCATGTTTCTCTTGCTGTGCAATAGCTTTCTAGCTTGATGTAGTCCCATTCATTTATTTTTTGCTTTTGTTTCCCTTGTCTTTGGACAAACTCACAAAAACACCACTGAGACCAATGTCCCAAAGCTTAGTGCCTATGTTTTCTTCTATGTATTTTATGGTTTCAGGTCTTACATCCATGTCTTTAACCCATTTTGAGTACATTTTTCTCTAGGTTCAGTCTTTTGCATGTGATGACAGTTTTCCCCAGATCATTTATTGAAGAGTCTTTCCTTTCCCCATTGTATGTTCTTGGCTCCCCTGTTATAAATTAGTTGCCCATATAAGTGTGGGTTTATTTCTGGGCTCTCAGTTCTGTTCCATTGATCCGTGTGCCTGTTTTCCTGCCAATACCATACTGTTGTAGTATAGCTTTGTCATATAGTTTGAAATCAGGGAGTGTGGTACTTCTTTCCGGCTTTGTTCTTTTTCTTAGAATTGCTTTGGCTATTCGGGATCTATTGTGGTTACATACAATTTTTTTTTCTATTTCTGTGAAAAATGCCATTGGGATTTTTATTGGAATTGCATTGAATTTGTAGGTTGCTTTAGATAATATGGATATTAGACAGAAAGGGGAAAATGCCATATGGTTTCACTCATATGTGGAATTTAAAACAAAAAAGTTTTTGTTTATCTTTCTGTTTGTGCCCAATTACCTCAGACAGTGTCCCACACTGGTTAAGAAGGGCAAAAACAGCTGAAGAAGAAATAAAGCAAAAGAGAAAAACAAGGAAAAGAAGGTAAACAAAGAGAAAATTCACCTTTCACTGGCTTGCAAAGTCCTAGGTTGGGAATGAAGACACAAAAGCTTTGCAACAAAAACATTGTGGGGGAAGGCACAAGAGGGAAGCCGAACAGCCATTAAAGCAATTAAGAAAAGATTAAGGTCGCTTGTGGTGGAGCGAGAGACCCATTAATCAATAGGCCAGAAATCGCAGCGGGCTACAAAATTATAAATCCAGGCAAACTGGGGAACACACAGGCTCACTCACCTCAACCAAGATTCCTGAATAACTCGAGAGCAGAAACATTTTATTCATTTCTCAGGCTGTGGGGTAAGGTGGTGGGGGAAGGGGCAAGTGGGGATGCTTCTTAGAGGAACCTCTTCCTTTTAATTAGCTAACGGGGCATCCTGAGGTGGGGGGTCCACAGTGACTTCAAGGCAAATTCTTAAGTCTCATGGTCTAAAGGTAAATTTATAAGAATGTATAATGCCAGTGTTACTGGGATGGAGGGAATGTCATTGCAGACACCTAAGTGATGCTACTAGGAAGGGTCATACAACTCCCTGGAGGAGGTGATATTACAGTTCATAGACATTTGGGCCCCTTCCTGGGAAGACCCCTTGGACCACAAGGTTGACTTTATGCCTTGCTTGTAGCCATGAATCATTTCCCAGCAGGTCATTTGCCATGTGCTTTCTCCCTCTCCCCCCATCTTTTGAACAACCTCACAATTGTTTCCTCGTTCTGTGCCCCCAAATGAAGCCAGGATGGGCAAAGGCTTGATCAACTGGCAGAGGACACGTGTATTGTGACAAGAAGTAACATGTTTTTACCGCTGAGAGATGGGAGGTGTGTGTTGACTAAGCACCTTGCCTGACTGATCCATTTCCTGGCAACATGCCGCTGCTGCATGGAACCTTCACGGGCTCCATACTTCTTACAGGATAAATGGCAAACTCTTGGTCCTGACATCAAGACCTTCCCCCACCTCCGTCCATCAGAGATCCTCCATTCTCTTCGTGTACCCAGAGTCTTGCCTGATTTCTTTTGTGCCCCACACATAGTTTCTTAGGCAAGGTTTGGTGAAGAAGGTCTCCTGGGTTAAGAGAACTGCATTGCTTGGGCCCCTGATCGGGCCCTCTCTTAAACCTTCTCTGTGAAGCCATTTCCAATCACCTCCAGACCAAAGCTGCCTCTAGCTTACGATCCCCACCTTTTATTTATTTCATTTTTTAAAATATATTTTTATTGATTTCAGAGAGGAAGGGAGAAGAAGAGAGAGATAGAAACATCAATGATGAGAGAGAATCATTGATTGGTTACAGGGGATGGAGCCTCCAACCCAAGCATATACCCTGACCGGAAATAGAACCATGACATCCTGGTGCATAAGTCAAGACTCAACCACTGAGTCAAGCTGGCCAGGCTGATCCACACCTTTTAAACATACTTACTGTTATTTAACAAATGCATATGCAGTCGACCCTAGAAAAAGATAGGGGTCAGGGGCACTGACCCTCTGCGGAGTCAAAAATGCACATATTGCCCTGGCAGGGTAGCTCAGTTGGTGAGGGTGAAGTTCCCATATGCCAAGGTTTCAAGTTCACTCCCCAGACAGGGCACACACAGGGATCAACCAATGAATGCATAAGTAAGTGGAACACCAAATCCTTGTCTGTCTTTCTCTCCAATCAATTTTAAAAATCCATATAACTTTTGACTCCTCCAAAACTTGACTGCTAATTGCTACAATTAACTGGAAGCTTTACCAATATAAGCAACACATGTTTTCTATGTTGTATGTACCATTCTATGCTGTGTTCTTACAATAAAATAACCTAGAGAGAAGAAGATGTTACTAAGAAAATCATAGAGTATTTAGTGGGAAGAATCCAGGCACAAGTGGAACCACGTAGTTCAAACCTGTCTGGTTCAAGGGTGAGCTGTGTAGCACTGCTAAGTGCCAGGTAATGGTTTCATGGTTTTACAAATATCAGCTCATTTAATTCTCAAGCCTAGTATTCCCACCTTACAGGTGAGGGAATGCAGGCAAAGAGAAGTGAAGTAAATTCATGGAGCTAGCAAGTGCAGAGTGGGGATCTAAACCCAGGCGGTTGGGCTCCCTGCTCTTAACCTCTCCTCCCACTGCCCCTCCAGCTCCTGCAGGACCTTGCATGCAGCCTGACTTACCTTCCCCAAAAGGTTTCAAAGTCTGGAAGGCAGGGGCCCTTTCTAGACCTGGTTTATCTCCTTAGCATCTAGCTCCACAGCTGGCTATTTCCCTGCCAGGATCTGCTAGTTCATTAAAAACATAACAGGCCATCCTGGCCCACGTGGCTTGGTGGTTAGAGCATTGGCCTGCAGACCAAAGGGTCCAGGGTTTGATTCCAGGTCAAGGGCAAGTATTTGGGTTGCAAGTTTGATTCCCCCCACCCCAGTAGGAGGCAAACAATCAATGTGTTTCTTTTACATACATGCTTATCTCTTTCTCTTTCTCTGTCTCTCTCCCTCCTCCTTTCCACTCTCTCTGAAAAATCAATGAAAAAAAATTTTAAATTTCATCCATTTATTCACCTCCATGTAGAAGAGAAGCAAAGCCATCTCAGAGAAGATGTCTTCCCTCAAATACTTGTGACGTAGTTGGGGAGGATTCCCCATACCTAGCTCAAGTCTCTCCTGCTCCAACAGGGGTGTGTGTCCCTTTGTTTGAGGCTTCAGTGAAGAGGGCTGGCAGAGGACTGGCTATTACTTAGGATAATAACTACTATGCCAGGTCATTAATTCGTTAACTTCTTCCTTATTTGAACTCTACCTGTTCCTAAAAGGATATATGATGACTAATAAGGAGCTGTGCAGTATAACAGCGAACATACACAAAAAGTGAGAAAGATCACCGAAACATACCATTAGGTTTAAAAAGTACAACTACAGAGTAATGCATACCGTGTGAACCATTTATAAAATTCATGCAAAAATGAGTCCTCCTCCAAAATTCTGTGAGTACATATAAGTACTCACTAAAATTTTAAAAAGAAGGATCTGAAGTAAGTTTCAGAGAGTGGTTACTGCTAGGGTTGGGAGTAGAGAATAGTCTAAGAGGAGGACCAGGGGCATGCGACTTTATGTTTTATTGACCTGAGGCAGATATGATAAAATATGAACAGTTGTCCATTTTGTATGGCAGGGAATGGGTAGAGTATTAGTTCATGTGCTTTTCAGAATATTCAGAGTTCCTCGAGCTGAAGAAGGGCGAGAGGAAGAGATGGGAAAAATTGGGGAGAGCACCGCCGAGTTGTATTTTCTTGCTCTAGGGAGCCTCTTGTGTATCTCTCTGCTCTGCTCCCTAAAGACCCACATGAAGAAAGAAGCCAGAGCTGTTATTCACGGGGTCATGAGTGTCCCGGGTGGAAACATATCCAGGCTTTGGGGGAGCCCAGAACCCAGTATTGAGGACCCCAGGAACATTGCTGGCTCCCAAGTGTCTGAAGACGAGTGGGGGATGAAGCCAAGCATTTGAGCGTTGTGTGTGTGTGTGTGTGTGTGTCTGTGTGTTTTACAGATCTGCATTTGTGTGGCTCGTCACCTACACTTGTCCTCCTGACAATGACTCTGGTGGGGGGCAGCCTTGGCCCTGCTGCTGTGGGGTGCAGTGAACAGCCTCCCGGCAGCCTTGCCACCGGCCAATGACTGGTTCTTGTCAGTGGCACCACAGTGAGACCCAATTCAGGAAGCAGCTTGGTGAGGGAGGAGCCCCGCTGCGGCTGGGCAGGCCTCCAGCTCTCTGCCCACCTGGCCTGGCCCAGGGATGGGTTTTAAGCCCCTGAAAGAGGAAAGGGGCCTTGTGTCTTTAAAACAAGGAGATGTGAAGCGTTCCTGCCCTTTTCAGAGTCTGTGATCCATACAGGGGAGGGGTAGGGTGGGGATGGTGCTGCCTGCAGGCGCCTGGGAGGGTCCCCAATCTCCTTGGGAATCGGGAGCATGCCTGGCTGGTCCCTCCTGGAAGCTGAGGAGACTGGGCATCCATCTTTCTAGCCCTCATGTCCCACCACAGCTGGAGGTGCGCCCGGGGTGGGGGAGGGGAGCCTTTGCCAGGCTTTTCCTCAGCGAGCATTTAGAAATGGCTCTGATGTGCTAACACAGTGATACAGGCACCTGGGGTCAGCTCCAGGTGGTGTGCCCAGCGGTCTCCCCCCAAAACTGTTTAAGGCAGGTGTAACCTGATAGCCACCTGCCAACCAAGAACTGGAGAAGGTCTGCCCACCTGCCCAGACGTCCGGGTGTGGCCCAGGCGCACGGCTTGGGCAGCGAGCTCCCTGCAGCCCACGAAGCGCAGAGCTGACCTCTTACCATGGGCTCATGAGCTGTCAGAAGAGTCCCTCTCTTCCGCTTCCTCGGGGCCATAATTAGCGAGGAAGAGAACCAATTGCCGGTTCAGACCTCTCCAGAATGTGTGCTCCCTCCATGGCCACACTCGTTCTGGAGAGGTTCTGGAGTCAGAACCCACCCCACTCCTTGGAGCTTCTGCTTTTGCGTCCATAAAGTGAAGATAACATTAATGTACTTGCTTCGCGTAATTGCTGTGAAGAAGACCCACCCGCCAGGGTGCTGTGCTAGTCTAAACGTGAGTGATTGCTCTTTATGGGGGTGGAGGTGGCGTTTCTTCCCCCTACTCTTCCTCCAGCCTCTGTCCTCCAGACAAATCTCAAGTCCTTTGCGACGGGGCCTCCAGGCTTGAGATGCTTGAACTGATGCCACACTGAGCCGCTCGCTGCCCGCCTCTCCCACACGTTATGCTTGTGTCTGGGCCTAGAGATGGTTTCCGGGCTCAGATGGTTTGGGGGAGGCCGGAGTGTGGAACGTGGGGTGAAGGAAGGCCATCAAGCAGGACCCCCAGCCCTGCAGCTGCCTTCTGGGGAGGGCATTTCCTTCTTCCTCCTTCTCCCTTCCCCCTGACATCTCCATGGGACAGTAAAACTTGGGGTTTAGCTCATCCTGAAGGATTGGCCCTGAGAAAGAGTTTATGTGCTCTTGCTTTGGGAAAAGGGCCTGTGAGCTGAGAAGAGCGGGTTGTTGGATTGGCCGAGTTGTGTGGAATGCGACGAGTCATTTCTGAGAATAAGAGAGACTCATGGGCCCAGGCTATGTGGCTCAGTGGCTGAGCATTGACCTATGAACCAAGAAGTCATGGTTCGATTCCAGGTTAAGGCACATGCCGGGGTTTGGGGCTCAATCCCCAAAAGGGGCCTGTAGGAGGCAGCTGACCAAAATGATTCTTTCTCATCAATGTTTTTACCTCTGCCTCTCCCTTCCTCTCTGACATCAGTAAAAAATGAATTTTTAAAAAATATAAAAAGAACGAAAGACCGACTTACGGGCTTCTACAAAGAGGGAAAGGAAGGCTGCTGGCCATTGCAAGGAAGGCCTCCCCTACCCCCACCTCACCCCACCCTCACTAAGCTCCGCTCCTCACTCAGCTCGTCTGTGCTCATTAGCAGCCACCACAGGGCCATGGGGGCCACACTGCACAAACTATCCAGCAATAAAAGAGAGATGGAACTGGGTGGGTCGGGGAGGGGGCACTTACTCCAGACAAACCAGTAATATTCATGTTCCAGTGCAAAGACTCACAAACTTTCACTCCTAATAATTACTGAGGACCCCAAGAACTCTTGTGTATGTGGGTTATAGTGGTTGGTATTTCCTGTACAGTGGTACCTGGAGATACGAGTTTAATTCGTTCCATAACCTTGAGGCGTGGGAAACTATGAGGCGCTCGAGTCGCGGTAAACTGGTGGGTTGTGTGCAGCCGGCCGATCTTAGAGATTACTCCTATCTCAACTGTTGCTCGTATTTCAAAGCAAAAATCGCTCGCTCGACGGCTCGTATCTCAAAAATCTCGTATGTTAGGGCACTCGTGTCTCGAGGTACCACTGTATTGGAAATTGGAATGAGAACTGTTTTAAATATCTCTTTATTTTAAAAGTCACTCTAATAACACCCATTACATGTTAGCATAAGTAGTATGTTTTTAAGAAAAAGAGCTATAGTTTCCAAAGCAAATAAATAAATAAACAAAGTCTATGAGAGGAGTGACATTGTTTTGCAGGTTTGCAGAAACCTTTAGTGTCTGGCAGAGTGCAGCACTCGGTCTCCCATGACATCACCTGTCGGGTCGCTGCTGGAAATGCCCGCGGGCCCTGCCGAGAGGATGGGAGTGAAAGGGGCAAACACCAGCTTACTATTACTTTGAAAATAATGCCGGCCTCAGAGCCTCCTGGGAGGGTCGTGGGCGCCCCCAGGAATCTCCAAACCACACGTTTGGAACTTACTCTGGAGCGGTGGTGGGCAAACTCATTAGTCCACAGAGCCAAATGTCAACAGCACAACGACGGACATTTCCTTTGAGAGCCCAGAACCCACTTCTGCGCACGGGCCACGAAGTTTCAATCGCACTGTACGTGCGCGCCTGCACGTGGTATTTTGTGGAAGAGCCACACTCAAGGGGCCAAAGAGCTGAATGTGGCTCGCAAGCCGCAGTTTGCCGACCACTGCTCTGGTGAACACTGGAAACAACCCTTCTGTAGTGATTGAAATTGGGAACTACTGAGGAATCCCCTCACGGCTAGGCTTGACACTTCCTCCCCTAAAGCCAGGTCTGCAAACTATTAAAGAAGGGAGAGGGGAAGGTGCAGAATCAGGGTTAAAAGTGTGGACCTGCCTCTGATTAACTGCAATCTTGAGCCTCTTCAGCCAGACCACAACACCTGAACCATGTGTTCCTGAGTTCGTTGGGCTAACTAGGTCAAGCAGCCTTGATAGGAACCTCCTGGGTTAGCTGGTCCTTTGCTGCCTGAGAACCAATTAGAGATTGCCGAGTCAGCATCTATGAACCAATAGGGGAAGGCAGAATGGGTATAAAAAGAGGGACTGCCCCTTTATCGGTGCTCTTACCATTCAAGCCCCTGGCAGGCTGGTGGCCAGGCCCTGCCTGACATGACATCATCTTTAAACCCTGCGTGGCAATCTCTGACCCACCGCCACGATGCCCAGGGAAGACAGGGCGACCTGGAAGTATACAACTGGAAGAACCAGAACCCTCCTGTCTCATTCGCTTCATCCAGAGAAGTAAGTTCTACCAGAGGAGCCAACATGTGATACCGTATGTGTGAACTTTGAAACATGAAGTCATTGCTTCTATTAAATTGTCACTCTGAGGGTGAGGGTTCTCAATTGGTAAAGAAGTCATTGGTGCAAGGTCCTGAACAGCATATGTGAACACAGACCTGACCTGCCCAGAAATCTCTGCACAGTGAAGATGGAGCCAACACCAGCTGATGCTGGTTCTCTGCACTGTGGGCCCAGGAGAGGCTGCCCGGGCCAGGCCGGTGAGTGAGTGATGTTGGCTAATTCTGGTGAGCTGGGTTTGCTGTGCTGGAAGTACCCATCAACCCACCTGGGATGATTGCCAACGGCTGGTGAGCTGTGTGAATTGCAAAGAGGGCATCATCCTGAGCGGCTCCAGGGACAGAACGGCCAAGGTATGGTGTTTGGCCTCAGGCCGGCTTTCGATACTGGGACCTCTGAGCCAGCGTCAGGAACCACTTGCTGGCCACAGGTTCCTCCTACTACGGGGTTGTACGACTATAGATCGGTGCCAAAGGGCCTGCTTAAATCGAGATGTGGTATTCCTGTTTTGTTGTACTCAGTGTCTGTTAATCGCACATCACAAACCAGGTTCTGGAAGTGATAAAGGGCAGCATGTGAATTTGAGCTATGGGACTGTGGTGGCGATCCAAAGTTCGAGTCTTGCTGGCCAGCCCTGATGACGCGCCTTCCTGCTGCCATCGACACCCCGGAGCAATCCGGTGTATTGCCTGCGCTTTACCACCAAGCATACGGGCAGGGCCATCCCATCTGTGGGCCAGGGAAGCCAGCTATTCAGGGACCTCTGTTGCTTGGAGGGTGCAGTGATGATGCTCTCCACCTGCACCCACAGTACTTGTCTGCCATAGTCACCCTAGACTCTGTCATCTGGGCACAAGCCCTAGGACATGGGACCTCTACCCAAAAGGCTGAGCTGATTGCCCTAACTCAGGCACTTAGGTGGGGAAACGGAGCCAGGCTGCTGTGTCAGCTAAGGTTTGAGCCCAGATTCGAATCTGTAATAAATTTAGGCCTGTTTGAATTCGGTTGGTCTTTGTGGTCTATCTTGTGGGGACTTGCTCCATTACACCTTCTAAGATTCCAGAAGCTTCTGTTGACTTTGTAGCATCTCCCCTCTTTCCTCTTTCACTCACCCTGGTCTGTGTGGTAGCGTTTGCATGAATCAAAAGCCCTACCATGTGCCAGGTACAACACTAACTGCTAGAAACGAACACGAAGAAGAAAAAGTCCAGGCCCTGATGGGAAGGAGCTGGCGCCTGCGGGAAGGGGTGAGAAGCTGGGCACCACTCCTCAGAGGTCTGGGCACTCAGCCTGTAAGTAAAGGAACAGCAAGGGGCCCCTTTGGGGGGCCCCAGCGAGGCCATGTGTTGAAGGGCTCCCAGTAACGGCCATGAAGGTCGCAGTGACCCTTCTGGAGGACGAGGGTTAAGGGCCTACTATGGTCTCCCCCGCAGGGCCGAGTGGTGATGAACTGGACAGAGAGAGGAGACTGGCCGGCCTGCGCAGGGATGTGGGGGAGAAAGCCCAGGGGCCGGGCAAGGGCACAAGAGGGCAGGGTCCCTGCCCGGGCCTGGCCACTGTCTCCAGGGGGAGAACTCTGGGTTCTCCTGGATCGGCAGAGCCTCACCGTGGCCTCCCAACAGCTCCCTAAAGCCTTCCCTGCCCCTCAGATTGGTGCTCGGGACTGGGACCCCCGCCTGAGGTGGGGCCCCTCACCTCTGGGTGCAGGAAGCCACATGCCCAGGGCGGCTTTGGGCTTTTCCACCTCTCTTCTGAGCCAGCTAGCGCAGTGGTTCTGCAGCCGAGGCCAGGATTCTTTCCGCAGCACGGCTAACTTCCCCGGATGGCTGTGGAACTGGCAAAGGAAAGGAAGGGAAGGAAGAAAAAAAGAAATGAAAAGACAAAGAAACGAGGCAGGTGGACAGGGATAATCTTCCAGGGCTTTCTGGCTCCGGAGTGTGCTGGGTGCCAGCCAGTGCCCCGGCGGGGTCCGTGGCCTCGGGTCCTAAATGAAGTGTTCATACTGTGCGGCCGAGGCAGCTCCCTCCCGGCCTTCCCCTGCGTTTCCTGCTGAAGCCTGGAGGCCGAGCTGCCGCGGGCAGTGCATCCTCTGCTGAAGGCACAGCTGGGAGAGCCGGGAAACAGCCCAATAAGGAACCAGCAAACGAGAAGCTTCCTTCTCCTGGGGAGACTCTCCACCTCCCCGTCATTGTCATTTCTCTCTCTGCTGCTTCCTCCTCACACCCCTAAGAATCAGGCAGGGCCCCCAGGGGGACAGAAGGACCCAATATCAGCCCATTCACATCTCCTGTGCCAGGTACAGGGGCGCCTATTATCAAGCCGGTCGTCAGTGGTACATCAAGGAGCGGGCTCATACTTTACATGTGAGAGTAATCGGATCAGGCCAACGAGGGGAGGTGGGAGATTCATTGAGGAAGCAAAGGGGAGCGGAGGGACAGCCTCCGAGGCTTGAATGAAGCTGATTGAAGATCCAGTCCCCTAAATCACCTGCCTTCCCTGTGGAGACTCAAGTCTGTCCGGACCATAATATGCAGATTGGCGGGAAAGCTGTCCTCCCCGCAAGATGGAGAGACAGACACTGTGTTTTGCGGGGCTAGATAAGAAAGAGCAGCATAAAGGGAGAAACAGATCAACGGAACAGTGGGGGCCATTTGCTTTTCTACCTCATTCCACCTTCTTCGGGCTCTGTGGTTTCTGATTAGCTCTGTGGCTTGCTGGGTGATTTAACAGGTTTTTTCCTCTAAACTTCCTGACAGGGAAGCTCCAAACTTCCAATAAGCCTGCTGTAGAAAGCCAGCTGGGACCCAAGGAGGGAGCCACAAGGGTGTGCGTGAAAGCGCAGCTCTCTGGGGGAGCTGCAAAGATTCGTGCATGAGTAATTCTCTTTCCCCACGCTTCCCGCAGCAGCCCAGCTGGTTCAGCCTTACCCCAGAGGGCGCCAGGACATGGGCCAGAGGAGGGAGATAGGGTGCCGCCCCGGTGGGAGCCAGGAGCCGGGGCCTGTGGTCATTGCTAGGAGCTCAAACTCTTGGAGCAGGGCCAGGCCACGTCTGAGGAGGCCCACGGTCCCAGGCCCAGGTGGCTGCGGAGCTTGGTATTGTGCCAGTCATCTGCTTCTCCAAAGGAGACTTGGGTTGGGGGAGAGAGCCTTGACTTGTGAGGGGTGAGGCCATTCCCCTATCCACATCCCTCCCTCCATGCATGTGGGACTCTTTAACTGCTCTTCTGTATGTGTTATACACATACAGGTGTATGTTTGGAGCAGAGATGACGCCTCACCTTGCCTAGTGCATTAATTCGTGCACCAGTGGGATCCCTCAGCCTGGCCTGTGGGATCAGGTTGAAACCTGCTCTCTGATATCCCCTGAGGGGGCCCCAGATTATAAGAGGGCACAGACCTTTTGGGGAAATGGGCCTTCTCATCACTGCTGTAGCAGTGTAAATTGGTAACCTTTGGGGCAGTAATGTGGGACTCTACAATAAGGTCATAAGCAAGTATATATATATTACTTCATTTTATTTTATTTTACTAAAATAAAAGACCAATATGCTAATTGTCTGGTCATCTGGTTGTCCATTCAACCAATCAAAGCATAATATGCTAATGATGTGCTAAGGCTGCTCACCTGCTCCCTATGATGTACACTGACCTCCAGGGAGCAGATATTCTGACTGATAGGTTAGCTTGCT
This sequence comes from Lasiurus borealis, assembly GCA_004026805.1. Lineage (NCBI taxonomy): Eukaryota > Metazoa > Chordata > Mammalia > Chiroptera > Vespertilionidae > Lasiurus > Lasiurus borealis. Next base: position 8,254 of record PVJN01022419.1, on the reverse strand, counting down.
ACTGGGGTCCAGCCTATTGGGACTGAATAAGACGGCCAGACATGCCCTGAAGCCCTCCCATGGTCCATCTTGAGCTGAACAACCACCCATGTCCCTCCCTGGCCCTGATCATGCACTGATCATGCACCAGTGGGGCCCCTCAGCCTGCCTGTACCCTCTTGTAGTCTGGGACCGCCTCAGGGGATGTTAGAGAGCAGGTTTCAGCAGTAGGCCTCTAATCTATATACCATAGATAAATATAGCTATAGATATAGACATAGACATAGACATAGGCATAGGCATAGATATAGACATAGATAGATATGCTTAAGCCTGACAATTACATTTCCAGGAATTTATGGACAGGGAGAAAACAAATCCTGTTCAAAGGTGAATGTTCAAGGATTTGCGTGTTGCACTGCTGTTTATAACAGCACCAGGGAGCACTGGAGAAACCCTGTCACCCACTGATGGGTTGGTCAATAGATGAGGGTACAACCTGCTCTGGCCGTGCAGCCATTCAAAGCCATGCTGTAGACCTATATGTACCACCATGAACATATAGTCACAATATCTTCTTCGATTTTAAATGGCAGGTTATAAGGTGCATTGTATAATCAGATTCCTATTTTTTATAAATAAACATCATACATATGCATGAAAACATTCCGAAAGAATGGATATCAAAACGTTCACAGTGGCTATCCAACATGCCGGTTCAGGTGGTTTTCTTTTTTTGCTTATTTGAATTTCTTAGATTTTACAGAAGGGGTCCAGGGGAGAGCCAGGATTTGCTGGGGTGAAGCCCACTCCTCTGTTCACACCCAACTCCTTCCAAGCATGTGGGACATGTGTAGACTTGTACACATTTTGTATAGGCCAAAGTGGGGGACAGTGGGTGTGTGGCTGCAGGTGAGCCATGGAGTGTCTGCTGCCAGTCAGTTCTAGCTCGGCTGCGTCGCATTGTCCAGTGCAGCCACCAGGCTGACGTCACTTTCCGGAGAGATCCCTGGGACACACAGCCTCTGAGCACAGCACAGGATGTTCCAGGAGTTCTGGTCCAGTTCTAGAAAGCCCTCAGGGTGTATTCAGGCCCTCGGAGCCCCCTGCTTTTGCCCCTAGAAGGGGAAATAGCCAAGAGGTCACTTGCCCACCTCTTTCAGGGTGAGCCCTCTCTGGTTCCTGTCATGCCACCCACGTAATGGGTAAGAGTAGTGTGAGAAAAAACTGCATAACCTACATTTGTCTGATGTTACAGTAGAGAAAATCTGATGAAGCAGACAAACATTTAAAAAATTTTGAATACAAAAAATGAAACATTTTTCTCCCTGTGTCTGTCCTTTAACTTTTTTATTCCTCCATCAAGGAATAATTAAGACACAAGTCTCTAAGGCATCTCCCTTTTTACTTGTGATAACTCAGGGAGCATGTAGGATCCTGGTGAAGGGAATTCATCGTTATCTTCCACACACATTGCACATTCAGATTCTGGGTCTCCTCAGCATGTTGGAGTAAATACTTCCTCCCTCTGCAGGATTCTCCTTTCCTCTCCCAACTTTATTGAGATATAATTGATGTATAGCACTCTACTAGTGTGGGTTGTAGGACATAATGATTTGATTTATGTTCATACTGTGAAGTGGTTGCCACAGTAAGTTTAGTTAACATCCATCATCTCACATAGTTACATTTTTTTCTTGTGATGGGAACTTTGAAGATCCATGCCCCTCATATATAGTATTTGTCTTTCTCTCTCTGACCCTCTTAGAGATTCTGATGGATTGAGCAACAGCTCAGGGATCAGTAGCAGATTGTGAAACCAAATACAGCTTTAAGAGTCTCTGGGCAAATACCAGAACCCCCAGTGCGGGGCTCTGACCAAGCAGGGCTGGAGAACAGGGCCTAGGCTTCAGTCAACGCAGCCACTACCTACCCTCGTCTCCAAATCTCTGCCTATCCTCTCCCCAGAATCAATGGAGGCAGTGCTCGGAAAGGCCCATTGGGAGCACATTTGTAGACAGAAAAAGAGCGATCCGAGATAACACATGTGTCAGTACCTCCAATGCTCAACTAAACGCTGGCTGGGCTACCCTGATTCCCCCAGCCACGCTTATGCCAGGCCGGAAGTAAAAGAGGACATGAGTGCCCTGCTGGCATGGGCAAAAGCTGTGTGGGGCACAGACCTATGAACCAGGAGGTCAGAGCTCGATTCCCGGTCAGGACACGTGCCTGGGTTGCAGGCTTAATTCCTGGTGGGGAAGTACAGGAGGCGACCAATCAGTGATTCTCTCTCATCATTGATGTTTCTCTCTCTCTCCCTCTCCTTTCCTCTCTCCGAAATCAATAAAAAAATATTTTTAAAAAAAGGGGACATAAGCAACATGCTCATGAACCTTTTATGTACGTACAGTCAGGTACGCTTCCAGGGCCTCCCCTCCTCTCTGTGAGGAGAGGATCTATACAGGTGAGCATGAGTGTTCCCCCAACACCCACTGGTGGGGGAGGGGCTGAGAGAAGTTCTGTCCTCCTTACAGATGGAAAGGAAAGACTAATGAGACATGACCTCATTTGTCCCCTCCTTGGGCCCAGACCATCCCTAACCTCTGCTGTTCTGAGATCTGTCTGCCTTGACTCAGAGAGACCCCCTGAAAGTCTCCTCCTGCCTGCAGATCAGCACAGGCTCGTTCCCTACACCCTTTCCTTGGATTGACCCTTCAGTGAAACAGGCCCTGTGACATCAGTCCCTGGGAAGCCCTCAGTCCACTCCAGGCCTCTGCGATGGAGACGGTGGTCCTTGGTTGCTGATTTTGCCCCTCCTCCTAAAGTGCCCATGAAGGACAGGGGGAGGTCAGACAGGAGAAGAGAGGTTGGAATGGAAGGCTAAACTTTGATACCAGGAGACAATCCTAAACCCTGAAGTTAAGGTTCATGAATGACTTTCCCACTCTCTCCATTAAACAATGAGGCAACATGGAAGATTAAATAAGGATCCCTAATATCAACCATAGAGTCTCTTCATATTTCAGGAGATGGCCGAGTTATGCAATGACCACAGATAACATATTTTGGGGTTTTGTCCCCCTTTCTGGGAACCAAGTTCTGCCCGCAGGCCCTTTTGGAGCAGGTTTAGATGGCCATGGTTTACGTTACCCTCCTCGTCCTCCAGCTGCAGCTGATTGGACCCGGGGTGGGCACCTGACTTAGAAGAAGCTCATATAAGCCAGTGAACTCAGCCAATTGGATTCTCTCTGGCAGATGCAAACTAAGAGCGTTCTGGAATGGGCATTTGAGGTTATAGCCACGTAGAGTGGGAGTTGGAATTCATGCCAGGCAAACCCAAGCTACATATAAACCAGAATTGGAGGGGTAGCCAGAGGAAGCAGAGCAAGATGGTTTGCAAAGAGAGCAAAGCAGAGTAGGAGAGAGGAACGAAGGGTGAGAAGAAATGGGAAAGAATGGAAGGAGGATGGAAAGTGAGAGAAAAATAAAAAAGGAAAGTGAGGAAGACAGGTGCAAAGAGACAGAAAGAAACAGAGGAGGCAGGAATCTTTCTGGTTCCCTGTGGCTTCCTCAATATCAGCTGCAGGTCCCAAGAGGCCTGAATTTACTTTGTTTCTATAAGAGGCTTACATGTCCTTTTAGTAATCATCCCTTTCTTTAAGTTTCTGTTTCTTGCAGCCTTCTCTTTAAATATGTTTTTATTGATTTTACAGAGAGAGGAAGGGAGAGAGGGAAAGAGAGAAACATCAATGTGAGAGAGCAGCATTGGCAGCCTTTTGGTGCGTGGGATGATGCTCAAGTTACTGAGGCTCACTGTCCAGGACTTCTTGCAACCTTTGAGCTCTGATTCCGACCATGACCCTCGCCATGGTGGCAGGATAGGACAGTTGGAGAGGGCTGGAGTGTGCCATTGGACATGCGCCATTGAGTGGAACAGCCAGTGCAGGGACTAAATCAGGGGCAGGTTATAGGTGGAAGTCTGGGCAGATGAGCAATTGGCATCTGCAAATAAAACTGGCAGAGAGCTGAGTCCCTGGGCTGAAAGGGACAAAAAAGGGCAGGAAAGGAGAAGAGAGAACAGAAAGGTTCTAATTCTGGAAACACTGGACAGAGAGACTCATCCAATTAGATTCCATAACCAGAACAGGGGGCTGAGGTAGGCCAACATCTCAGGCCTTCTTCTTTAAAGAAGGAAAAGGACATCTTTCAAAGAAATACCTCAAACGACAAAGAGGAACATCTTTGTGTTTCTAAAAGCACCACACAGCTTTTGCCAGACCATGTCCTGCGATCTTAGGGGGACCCCAGAATGCCTGGGGCCTCTATCTAACGCCACAAACCCCTCAGCGTGGTGTTCGTGGTTGATTCCCGTTAGTTGTGTTCTATAAAGTCTGAGCACCGAATTAGCACGTACTGAACCATTCCTTCCCTGGGGAAATATGGTTCCTGCTTGCCTCTGGTTGCAATTAATTTTCATTTATGGGCCCATATAGAACCTTGCGTTATGTGTGTTCTGTTTAAAGATACCCTATTTAATATATATTGGTGATTCGTTCACACTGAACTCAGGGCCAGCAGCACCCTAACCCTTGCCTGAACAAAGCTTAATTTTTCCATAAGGCACATCATAGTCTCTCACATAGAATCCCTCATCCTGGTGGTGTCATTGTTTATGCTGCTCTCCCCCAAAACGATGAGAGCTCTTTGGGGAAGAGAGTGTTACTACTTATTAATTTTTGTAGCCACAATGCCTTGCACGGTGCCTGGCTTCTACCAGTCATTTAATAAATATCTGATAGAAGAATCATAGAAACAGAGAGGAAGCCGAGTCCCTAGAGTCTGCCCTGGGCTTATAGCAAGTGGGGGCTTTCTCTGACCCTCTGCAAGTTTGCCTGTTTCCATCAAACTTGGTCCTTTTGCAGGCTGAGCGTGCAGGAGAGAGGAGTGAGCACCGGGTGAGGCCTGGAAGCAGTCATCGTGGCAGACAGGTGACACAGGTAACCGTTAGCTTTCACAGAGGAGCATGCCTGGCCACTCACAGCAGGGCCCTGCTCTGCTCAGTTTCGCATGCCCAGTGTCTAGAACATTGCTAGGACAACAGTAGGAGCAGAATAAGTGTTTGCTGAGTAAGCAAATGTCTAAACATGTGAATGCCCAATTCAAGGCCCCTGACCACTTGGATGCTATATAGGCCTCACCCTCGTCAATTCCCAAAGCACTCCTTGCCTTGTCTGGCTAGCTGACAGCCAAACATCCACATCACATTTTCTGTTTTTTTATTATCTGGCCATTTATCTCCCGGAGTGAGTCACCTCTGAGGTGCTGGTCTTGGGCTTCCCCTGTAAGCTTGCTGGTTCCTTGTAAACAGCCTGTGCCCTCTGCAGCGCTCAGCGCATGGATACTGAGCCCGTTAGTCAGTTGGTATAAACTACAACATAGCTAATGGGACTACTCTTCTAGGTGCTGTGGGCCTTTCTGACAAAAGACATGGGTCCTTCTTGTCGGAGTTTGCATGACAAAAGAGTGAGAGATTGAATCAGAGAATGACAGACGCCAGTATCTAAGACTCCCCCTTTGTAGCTGCCCCAGAGGTCAAGAAATACAGGTGTTTGGGGGTCCAGAGAAGAAGCAGCAGCAGCCAGAGGTGAAAAATCACTGCACAGTGCTTGGGAGATGGATTCGTCCAGGCTGCCTGATACTTGACTCTAGGATGCATCACCTGGATGGATCTACTGTTAGTGCATCACCAGTCCCTCCCCCAAACACACACCAAAGTCTCTTCCTCGTTCGTTTGTAATATTTGGTCTTATTATAGTAAGACATTTTCCACCAAAGAAACATTCCCATCCCTGCTCCATTAGGTTGGTTGTCTCTAATTCTGCTTTCTTAACATACTAGCTTCTTACACCTGCCTCCATCTTCCTCCCCCATCTCCGAAGGAAAACCCACCAAGTCACTTGGGGGACCAGCCTCTGCCAGCCCTTCGACGCCCTCCCCCTTCTCCTCTGGAAGAGCACCTGCAGCTCCAGCAGAAATCTGGAAGTCAATTTGTGCGGCTGGTACCAGCGTGTTAGCATACTGAGTGGTCCAAATATTTAAATATCTATGATATAGGAAGCGTGGAGAACATTAAAAACCATTTTCTCCCTGCTGATTGCAGGAGCGGAAATGCACACGGTCCCTGCTCTCCCGCACAGTTGCAAAACTGCTGGCCTAATCATATTGCCTATGTAAAGCACCTATCCCTGCTCCCCTAGTCTGGCTTTAGGTTGCATTTACTGTAAACAAAGATGTATTGGCGGGGGTGGGGGTAGGGGGGACATTTGGATGGAGTTTATTGTTTATGTAAATCTCTCAGAATGTGACATAGCAAGATAGCTTCCTATGTTGTGTTGATCCATGTTTTAGGCCAACAGCCAAAGTATTTTATCTTTTCCTTCATTATAGTGATCTTCCAATTAGCCGTGGTCTGTAATACCCTGATTTTGGTGGCAGTGGTTTGGACAGGATTGTTTGATAGTTCTGCTCGAGAGGCAAAATAAGGGGCCTTATTATAGAAGTGCAGAGGTTGTGCAGGAGCTGAGTTCTGTTGCAAAGTTTGCCGATAAGGGGAAAACCGGCCCTTAAGCGTCCATTCTGTTCTGTATATTAACACTTCTAATCTGCGCTGCTGATAAAACTGCAAGCCATTTGCCTTTGGAGGAATTAGTTCTGCCTCACTTGTGTAACCAGGCGATGGTGATTAACCTTTAAACTGTCCAATATTCCCAGCAGCCTCCTGCTCCAGATTAGAAACTATTTAGTTATGACCAACTAAATTAACAACACTCCCTCCTCTGAAGAATGAGATTTGGAAGGTGGATGCATTTTAAGGTGGAATTGTGTTTTGAATCGGGGATCCATCCTCCTAAGGTGCTTACGCCCTCGCTGCTTCAGTCCAGGCGGCCGCACTGGGCCCGAAGGCTGGGCTGGAGGATGGGGAGGTGGGGGGGCGGGGGAGAGAAGGCCCAGTTATCTCTGTTGGGTTTGCAAATCTGAGGTTTCCTGGCACAAAGAAAACCTGCCTTCGGTTTCCATTTCCTTCCCGGTTCTCACATCGCGTTAAAAGGAGAATCGGAGCTCTTCTGCAGAGACTCCAGGCGGGCGCACCGAGGGACTGGACCAGTTGTTTCTAATGGGAAGATTAAGGAAGCCATAAAGTCGCTCCCTTACCTCCCTCCTCCCAATTTCTTCCTGGAGCTGAAGGTCGGGCAAAGATGCTAACGAACCTTCACGTTCCGGATACTGGCATCTGCCCACCGCACGGGGGTCCACCCCGGTTGAACTGCGGGGCGGGCTAGCAATCCTGCTTCAGCCCGCTCCTCTCTGCTCATTTCGAAAGTGTCATTTATCGGTGGAAACATACCCTCTGCGGCGAGGGCCAGGCAATTAAGTCATCGTGTCATGCCTTCAGCCCCCAAATCGGTGGTCCTCCCTGGATGACAAATAACATGGGACAACAACCATTCACGACCAGCACCCCACCACCTCCCCACCCCAGTAGCCAGCCACCTTTTTCTGTGTTACCGGTTTCCCATTCGCTGCCTCCTTAAGAACTGCTAATCTAGATACTGCATTAGCGGGATGTCAGTCAAGCCGGAGTCCACAGCGAAGCCTTCTTCATATACCAATTTAAATCATTCATGGTCTTTTCTTTGGCATTATTCAAAAGATCATCATAATTTTCTTGTGCCCACAGCACAAAAAAATCAATTATTTCCCCACAAAGACTTGAAAGTACTTAGCGAGTGCGGCAAGAAAAGCTGAGGGTGATATCAAATTGAAATTGCACTCATTACATACAACACAATTAGTTGCCACTAGCCTGGCCGGGCTTTAATTCTGAATGGCATATCTTTATTATTACAGAAAGAAGCATGCAAATGGCATTGTTCGGGATTTGCCGAAATCAATAGGATATAGTGCTGTGTGTTTGGTGGCCACTGTCACTCACGCTGCTGTGGATGCGAGATAATGTGTGTGTTTGAATTAATGGAGGGAGCAGGCAGCGTCATAAGTGACACCCAAATAAAAGAAATGGGTACATGATATTTGTAATTATTCTACTTGTGTTTTTGTTGTAAATACTTGTGCGTTTTGTTTTTTAATCAAAGGATTAATTGCATTTTAATAAGGCATTATGATTTGCAGAGCTTTAGTTAATTAAAACTTGTAGTATATAATTATGAAGTGATGCTGAGATTTTCTAAAGATCACCCATATGTTCGGAATATGT